>CM061068.1:37338820-37483820 GCA_030762895.1 Sophora flavescens
TTGAACTCTAGACCATTATGGTTATATAGTAATTTCGTATCTAAAACGTATTATTGGAATTTATGTTAATTGCTACTTTTTTTTAGATCATGTTAATTGTTACTTGTTTTAAAGTAATTTTAATGTAATTTTAATAATTATACGTTTATTTTGAATTCTGGATGGTTACGGTTAGATAATAATTATTAATAATTTTATTTTAAAATTTTGATGGTCTTTTTTTTTTATTAATTTTTTTGATGGTCAAACACTGGTTTATTTAATTTATTATCATAGCAAAAATTTCTAGAAAATGAAAACAACAATCAATACTTTAAATTGCACATTGTCAATTGGAAATTTATGATTATCATTCAATTATTCCTCGTACAACTTCCTCTAAGAACTAATGTTGCCTCACCACTTCATCAAGAATAGTTTCATATGAAAATTAAATTAATTGAGGGATTCTGAAAAATGGCACATGTCAATACTATATAATATATCATAGACAAATGTTACTTGCATCCTTTAAATAATAAAAGTTTGAATACAACTTTCATAATAATCTATACAATTGTGATAGTTTATTCTATTTTCTTTTTTAATACACCGCCATTAATTAAATTGAATCAATAATTCGAACAAACCCTAATTGTGCATGTTCAATATTCCAAAAGGTCATAACAATATTATTTGTTATATTATTTTATTTTTTATTTTGATGATTTATTCCCACTATCAATCTTTTTGTTAAATAATTTCTTTTCTTAGTCACTTAAAGAAGAACAAACCACAATAAAATTCTGAAATTTCATAAAAAATATAGTAACCCCCAAAGCATAAGTCCATGCACCTTTTATCCAACAAAAATTGCATTGTAATTCGGCATGATCAAACAATTCAAATATTTTTCTCTAGTTCACTGTTTTCATCAGTTGTTATTGAAAACAATCTCGTGAGACTCACTCCAATTTCCCATCCCAATTTAAACTTCCAATGGATCACATGATCCTTCATAAAAATAAACTACAATACACCTACTGCCAGCAACTTCAACCAGATTCCCCACGGCTTCAGCTGAGGAAAAAAAAAAGGAACTTGGAACATGAATAGTTCACGACATCAACAAAATTACTAAAAAATATTTATGTTGTTTATTTTGGAACATGAATTTGGACACCAACCCAGCTGCAAACATCTTTGCACCAAAGATACTATTCACCCGAAAAACATGATTAAAAAAAAAAGAAATAATTAAAACAAATAGATGATAGATGACTTCCAAAAGATTTCACCCTAAACCTTAAAATTGTCTGGCCTTAACATTTCCTTCCATCCGTGTTTGACCAAGCTCATTCGATACCTAGCAAGATAAAATAATTTTAGTATATATTATACACAAACTAATGGGATATTATATTCTGGAATTGTAGAATAAAAAATGGAAGTAAATGAGCAGAGAAAAAGATAAGGATTCCCAAAAGGTTCCTCATCCCTATAAGAAGTAATGCTGTAAAAGTGCATTTTATTTCTTTCATTAAAGAGAAAATGGAGAGAAAAATGGAAAACTCCTCTATGAAATAAAACTTGAAGCAGTGAAAATATACCTTACTCCATGTGAAAACCTAGCCAGACACAACGTTTGCTTTCTGATGAATCAAAAGCACCTCAGCAATGAAAATATTGTTGCTTCCTCAGTCCCAAAATCCAATCCAAAGTCCTCCAGATATAAATAAACAGTAAGAAAAAACAAAAATAAAAAAGAAACAATATTAGAATTAATTACTTTTTAATTTCCCAATATTTAATTGCTGCCCAACGGAGCAATTTGCTGCAATTCAAATTTTAAATTGAGCCAACATTGAAAACTGATATCCTAGCCCATTATCTATATTATTTTATTGAAAAATTATAAAAAAATGATTAAAAGCTTAAAAAAAACTACTTGGGAATAGTTACTGCATGTAGGCTTATGGAAGAAATTAAGTAGTAATTAATGTGATATTGATATCGAAAAGAATGAAAAAAGAAGATAAGAAAAATTAAATTATTTGATTGGATGTCATGCGAGGTAGGAATTAAATTAGTTTTATGGTCTTTTGAGAGTTCAAATAAATCAATTAAAATAAATTTAAAGAAAATAAATTATGAAAAACAATGCAGTGAAACATGTTTTGATAGTCACTATGTATTGGAACAATAAAACAATTTGAGTTTGAACATTTAAATTAAATAGATAAAACTATTTGTCGTTTTTTAAAAATATTTTTCAGGCTAAAAAATCATATTTTATTTCCTGATTAGGAAATGCTAATTGAGGCTTCCTTGATAAACTTTTAACATCATCGTGACACTTGTCCATAGTTTTCTTTTAATGGGGATTAATTTATATATTGTATAGATAGATGTGAATAGGTACCGCATGTAGGCTTATGGAAGAAATTAAGTAGTAATTAATGTTGTATTGATATTGAAAAGAATGAAAAAAGAATATAAGAAAAAATAAATTATTTGATTGGATATAATGGGAGGTAGGAATTAAATTAGTTTTATGGTCTTTCGGGAGTTGGAATAAATCAATTAAAGTAATTTTAAAGAAATAAATTCTGAAAATCAATGCATTGAAACCTGTTTTGATAGTCACGATGTATTAGAACAATAAAACAATTTGAGTTTGAACATTTAAATTAAATAGATAAAACTATTTCCATTTTTAAAAATATTTTTCAGGCTAAAAAATCATTTTTTTTATTTACTGATTAGAAAAAACAAACTGAGACTTTCTTGATAAACTTTTAACCTCGTTGAGATACTCGGACATAATTTCGTTGGAAGGGGGATTGATTTATATACCGTATCAGAAGCGAACCTACTAGCGCATCCATTTCAGCAAGTCTGATAGCTGTTCTTTACCTCTAAAGCGCTGACGTGTCAATTCATATATTTTAATCATCTATTTATATTATCGTTTAAAAACAAATCAAAGACAAAAAACCAAATTGTATATAAAAAAAACAAAAAAACCAAAAAACGAAGTGTCATCGGCATATGAATAGTGGCGTCGCACCCTAATACCCATTTATTCATTTCAATAATCTTCACTATACAACTAGCAGGAAACCAGGTGAAAATGCTTCAGGCATTTTGAAAGGCACAGTCGCTGGTCGGGTTAGAGAGAGTGCCTGATCAAGTTTTGCCTTTTCTGATTTGTCGTTGGAGGAAGTGAAGGTCGAAGATACTTGAGAAGAAGCAGTTACTCCATGAAGGAACCAAAAGAGATGGAGGAACGAGTTTGGGACGGAAAAGGAGATGGCAGAGCTCAACGAATTCGTCCGGGGAGCCAAGGGGCGGAGATGCCAGCGACTGTCGGCGGTGCTGTAACGAAAGAGAATCTGAAGAGACGTTGTTTGTTGTTTGCCTTCACTTTAATGGTCTTTTTCTGTCTTCTGCTACGCAAGGTGTGTTGGACCCCCTCATTCAAGGAAACAATCAACCCATTCCGAATCCCTAGCAGATCCTCTCTTCTCTTTCTTTGTTTTAAGCTCTTTATTTTCAAGTTTCTTTGTTGTTGATTCATCTTCCTCATTTGTTTTCTCTCTTCTCTAAATTTTTGCAGCTATTGCATTCACACAAACATACAAATGGATTGATGAGAGTGAAGGAGTGAAAAGGGGTTAGTCTAACTATACAATTTGTTCCCTTTTCATATCAATTTGATTATTTAGTTCACAAATTGTATTCTAATAGTGGATTTTTTATGTCCTTAACTGTGTCTAGACATTCCATCATCGATGATGGTAGGTTAGTCTTGATCCTACACTGCCTACAAGGAAAATTTCAATATAGTCTTTACAGGGAATGAGACAAATTTAGTTTCAATAGGACTAATGGAAATCAAACATATGCAGGATATCATGTATTAACTATTAACAACTTATCTTGGAAAGTTATCAACTGAATTTATACTAATTCTTTATATGTATAATTAAGAACTTAGGATCATGGTACACATTTGATCTATGGAAGCCTTGCTTTGCTTCGCTTCAATGGAGATTTACTGACTTAGCATTTACGAAATAACCTTTTGTTTCAATGTTTCAGTTAAACCGAGAACCATAGTTGCACCTTATTGTGCTACATGAATTACCAAGGCATTCTTGGTAGGGAGGTGCTAAAAGGGAACAACACTTAGATACCGGCTAAGATGGATGGATTCAAAGTTTTCACTCAACACAAGTAAGCTTTTAATTGCTTTACATTATATAGTGATATCTCAGGTTATTTCTAGCTGGGCAACAATTTTCTTTCCTACTCCAATCAAGAACCATTGAGAGTTTGAAAGTCGAACTGAGGAAAGGCCAAGCCGTGTCCTTCGGTTAATTTTCCTGCTTGCCTTATTAATGTTCCATAACATGTTTGACACAATCAAACCAGAAAATAAGACTTAAATTACTGTATGAATACAAAAAATCATGTCAATCAAACCAGGAAGAGGAACTAGACTTTAATGGCCAGGTCATCAGGAACAGTTCTTTAAACCATATATTTTTGGTATGGCTGTGAGGGACGTAACACAATAAAAGGGAAAGAAAATCCGGAACATAAAACAGTTCCAGTCAAGCTAAAACAAAAATAGTACCATAGTTGAGTGATCTTGATGGTTACAATTCAGTTTCTTCAACCGTGAAAATATTTAGCTTTCAAATACAAAATTAAACTTATTCGGTTATATGATAGTTCCTTATAGGTTGTGATTTGTGTTGCATACATTCAATGCATTTCCACATCATATATCAGCTATGAATTAATAAGCATATTTAGTTTTACCCACATGTGACTAGGTTGGACACAAGAGAGAACCTGAATAAGAGATTGGTGTAGGGGCAAGTACTTTTCTCTTTATACAAGATGTGGCCAGGCCTTATATAAACATTGGCTCCTAAGGAGAATCATCATCTTGTGCAATTGCTTAACTGATTTTTTATAACCTTTCTGAATTTTGAAGCCCTAATCTATATCAACCAACCCTTCTATTATTTATCAATAATTCTTTCTCAGCTTGGAGTACCTTGATTAATACTTGTTTGGCCTTACCATGTTAATACGTTAACAAAACTGCTTCATGTCTTATTGTGGTGAACCATCTCATCATATATTGCATGTGTCAAGCAATTTTCAATGACATTAAAATAAAAAAAGAGACTTAATATACCAATTTAACTATACATCAATGATTTAAAATGCAAAACCTTACCAACTATTTCTAACACCGGGTTGAATGTTTGTGTACGTTATCTTTGTCTATTCATTTGACATCATAACATAACATTTTTGAAATTGATGTTTAGAATTAGATTGTGGAAGACCTTTTCTCCTTTGCAATGGTTAATTATTTTGTGGAATGGCTTACTCTGTGGAATAACACCTCCAAATGTATCTACTTGAACAGAAAACGGAAGGACTTGGTGTACATGATTTATTAGCCAAGGGAGTGAAAACCAATAGTAGTAGAAGTATATTGGAGGTGCTTATTTTGCAAGGACTATACCACTTTTCACCTACACGCACTAGACACATGGGTGTTAACGCATAAACGTTTCCATGTATTAGGTGGACCTACATGGAGAGTTCATGGTTCTATGGTCGTTCCAAAGTTTGCAAAACTTCAAAAATCTCTTTAACATCTTCTTTTGGTAAAAATATATTTTTTGGCCCCTCAATTTTCTCTGTTTTACTTAAAAGTCCTCAAGTTATATATCCTGGCTCCTTCTGCCTACTATTTCTCCACACCTAACAAGTGTTTATTAAAATGCATAGCAAATCCTGCTGAACCATTTCAGCTTATGAGTCTATCATAGTCAGATGGTATTGATTTTGTAAATCTGGAATAGTGATAGCAATTTTCTTATATATTATAAAATATGTAAGTTGGACATATGTTGTCTGCTTACCCGTCATTTGGATATGCACTTTAGAAGGTAGTTTGTAGGAGGATTTGTACAATTAGATTATCAAATCTCATCTTAAAAGGTAATATTTGTGGCTCAAGATGTTGCACAACCAGTCGTAGGCCATGCATTGAACCAAGATGCTACCCATCCATAAAGAGAACCATTTGAAGCTTAGTTTGATTCTACTTTCAATACATCACAATACCAATTAAGCAAGTTCAATTTTAAATTACTACTTTTGGTCATTTAATATTATTAATTAGTGACTCATCTTTGAAAATAAATACTCTAATATTTATGGCTTTATGTATCAGGTTCATTGTATGCTTCAAATAGTTGAGTATGAGATGTTGATGGAGGATTATCAAAGGGTTGCTTATGTGTTCAATGATGAAAAAACTCCCTTTTCCTTAATGAGCTTCTCTCAAATTACCATATTTGCACTTTGACTATATATAGTTTTTAATTTTCCAAATTTCACTCAATTGCAGCATGAAGCAATAGTATGTGTATCAATTTTGCATGTTTCAAGACTATAGTTGTTACATTTACAATTGTTACATTTCACTCACAATTGCATCTGTATGTGTATCAATAGTATCTAATAGCAATGAATTGGGTAAATACATTTAGGATATACTAACTTATTAGTATCTACCATTAAGAACATTAAGAAAATTGCAACTGAGCAACGCCCGGGTCACAATCTAGTTACACTTAAATCAAACAATGAGTAGCAAATATGAAACTTGGACAACAACTCACCCAAGAGAAGTAGAAATATCCACTTGCAGGTTCCAAAAATGCATCCTCAACAGCACTATCTGCTGCATCTTTCTTCTTTGATTGAGGTTCCCCAACATACTCAAAAATCATATCTGGGTATTCTCCTATCTCCAATGTCACCTTGCAAGTGGATCTAAAAAAGGAGCGACAAACAAAATTAGCATAGTCAACATAGGATCCATAATGGCATGTTAAAAGAAACATTAACATTATAAGGAATAAAAGTTTTTTTATAGACTGAAATGAACAGAATGGATACATGTTAACAAAAAAAATTATGAATTTCAACTTTAACTTTTAGTGCAGCTATCAACATATTCAGAAATGGGAAGTACAAAAACACTAAAAGGATACCAACCCCTTGTTATTCTCAAAATTAAAAACGAAAAAAGCCCCAAAACAAAACAAATTAATATTAATAAAAATTGAAATGCAGTAGCCCAAAATCATTCAGAGCCCGCCACTGTCACCGTCAACGGCACCTTCACCCTCAAAAGGAGCAGAGACAAAGAGAGAGAGAGAAATAGAAGAATAGAGGGATGCTTTCAAATTAATATTTTTGAATCCTACAACTCATGATTAAGCAAAGCCCCAAATCAATAAACCCTCAATTAGAATGATGAGAGAAACAAAAAGATGAATGAATGAGTTGGAAACAAAGAGACCTTGTTAGAGAGAATGAGCGATCAACAAGAGAAGGAACGAAAGAGGAGAAAGATGCAGGGCAAGCTATTTCACAGTAAGAAAAAAGATTGAATCTTAGAGAGAGTGAGAGAGAGAGAAAGTAAACCTTAATCCAGTTGAGAGGAACCAAGGAGACCGTGCCGCCTTACTCCTTGTCGTCCTCTCCGCCGCTGCCTCTATTCGAACTCATCGTGGGTTCTCCTCGGTGTGGTCGTCGTCTGTGTCGAGGGAGTAGGAAAGAGATGAAGAAAAAGATTAAAATTAAAATATTAATAACCATCCCAATCAGTAGCAAAATCCGAATAAAAAATTGATTACTGTCCCTAAAACGCGGTTAACCTGCCAAGTAAGCAAACAGTAGTTATGATTATTTAGACTAAGGCCCGTTCAAGTACTTGAGCGTACCATTTTTTTTCCATATAAAAAAAGTTATCGAATAGTCCTCGAGAAGAACATATTTGAAGAACATATTAGTCCATCAATTTGTCTCCGTCCTGAACACATATTTAGAGTACTAATATGTACCGTTAGTGTGCTCATGCCTGTTAAACTCGTTTGTGTAACCTGTGTTAGTGCATCTAGTGCGTGTGGTATGTTGCTTGTAACATTTAAAGACTAATTTGTCCAATAATAAAAATTGTCAGGGACTAAATAGGGTTACTCAAATAATATATAGTTTGGGACTTTATTAGGTCAATGCATACTTGTTCTAACGGTTTTTTTCATCATGGAGAGACTATTGTTGGACACCTGGACATACCAACAACCAGTGATGGATCTAAGACCCCGATTCAGTGGGTTGGTTCAACGGAGGGGAGGGGAGGAGAGGGATTTTAATAGAGGGGAGGGGAGGGATTTTAATTTGACAATGTGTTTGGTTGAGAGGAGGAGAGGGGAGGAGAAATAACACTTTCATGTTTGGTTTAGGATGGGAGGGATTTTAAAATAATTTTACTTTTTAACCCATATATTATTTATTTAAAAATAGACAAATGAGGATATTTTAGTCAATGCATATAAAATACATTAAAATCCCTCCCCTCCCCTCCAAATCCCCCTAATATTGGAGGGGAATTAAAACCCACTTAAGGAGGAATTTTGCTCCCCTCCCATACACTCCAAAAATTGAACCAAACATGATAGATTTAAAAAAATCCCTCCCCTCCCCTCCAAATCCCTCCAACCAAACATTACCTAAGAGAGAAGAGGGGGTTGAGTGACTATGACATGACAGGGACAAATGAAGGGACTAAAATGTATCTTTCTTATCATTCTTCGAAACAAAGACAAAAAAATTTACCTAAAAAATATGGGCCTTTAATTTAGTCACTAATAATATGATTTAGTGAGAAATATTGCAACTTATAAATCTCATTTCATTTAGTTAAAGTTTTTTTTTTGGCTCATATTTAAAGTTAACATATCAAATGTGTTCACACGTTGTATTTATAAATTATTAATATTGTTTTAATGATACGAATAAACGACTTTAATCTCTTTTAAAGGTTGGTTGATACTTTCTTTATATTTTTACAAAGCAAGAAATGCATGAATTTTTCTATAAATCCTGTACCATCTCATAAAACTTATTTTGCTTCGTTTTTATTTCGGTTTAACGACAATTTACAGTGAAATTGGACAGTTACCAGTCAGGTAAAATATTGATTTACAGTAATACATAAAATTAAGTTGGATATGGATACAAGATGAAGAATGTTAAGGAAACTATTTTACTTCCACTCATCGCAAAGTCCATAACTTTCCGGGCTAAATATATTCCTGTAACTGAACACCGGATACACACCCCGCCCCCTCGAAAAAAGAAAGAAAGAAAAAGACACCATCACAAGTCCATTCCAATGATTAGGTAGACCATTATGTTCAAAGCGCAATAGAGATTTGAAGACTGATAACTGTATTGTGTGTCCATTGTTTCAAGGCCAAGGAGAAGAAGAGTGTGGTTCCATCAGACCCATGAGCTTCCTCTTCTTGTAACCGGCCTTAAAACAGGCTTGTCTAAGCCTTTTTGTAGCATCTTCGAGTTCCATATCTGGCATTTCTTCCAGCAGCTTCTTTTCCTTTTCTAATATCTCAATGGTATTCTTTAACTTTACTTCACTCTCTTGCCCCTCCTCCTTCCCTAGTTCCTGCAAGACCCACCAAATTTACAACATAGCCTCATTTTATCGTCATGACATGAAAATCAAATATAAATAATCATATTAACATTAGATTATGTATGATTCCATTACACTATAAAATGTGCACATTTGCAATTCCTCCAATCAAGGAGAACACGCACCTGCACATTATTTATCAGAGTTTGCAAGCTCATCAGCTTTCTATGTGGCCACCTTCTTATTCCCAACTCCCTGCACCTTTTCTTCGAAGTGTCAACCCCACGTTAAGCTCTCTTCTTTGCTTGTGTTATAGGCATGTAGAAGTACTCAGATATTGTCTTCCTTGATAACATTCTGCAACTGTTACTTTTCTCTTCCGTCTCTTACCCTTTCCATCTTCCATCATTTCCTTTCCACTTTCGTCATTGTTGCAAAATAAGAAAACATTTTCTTTTTCAAACTCGGCGTCGATTTCATTCCAGATAAAATCATAATCTGCAGTAACATTGACAAGATAAACCAGTATCTGAATAAGTACAAGTACAGTGCAGTATGTATTAGTAGTATATATTGGGAAACGAAAACTCATGCTGATAACCTTTTACAGTTGATAAAGGTTCGATTCTAAAAGTTTAAGCTCTTACCCTTTCCATCTTCCATCATTTCCTTTCCACTTTCGTCATTGTTGCAAAATAAGAAAATGTTTTCCTTTTCAAACTCGGCGTCGATTTCATCCCAGATAGAAAACCCTTCTATAATATCATTAAAATCATAATCTGCAGTAACATTGACAAGATAAACCAGTATCTGAATAAGTACAAGTACAGTGCAGTATGTATTAGTAGTATATATTGGGAAACAAAAACTCATGTTGATAAAGGTTCGATTCTAAAAGTTTAAGCTCTTACCCTTTCCATCTTCCATCATTTCCTTTCCACTTTCGTCATTGTTGCAAAATAAGAAAACGTTTTCCTTTTCAAACTCGGCGTCGATTTCATTCCAGATAGAAAACCCTTCTATAATATCATTAAAATCATAATCTACAGTAACATTGACAAGATAAACCAGTATCTGAATAAGTACAAGTACAGTGCAGTATGTATTAGTAGTATATATTGGGAAACAAAAACTTATGCTGATAACCTTTTATAGTTGATAAAGGTTCGATTCTAAAAGTTTAAGCTCTTACCCTTTCCATCTTCCATCATTTCCTTTCCACTTTCGTCATTGTTGCAAAATAAGAAAACGTTTTCCTTTTCAAACTCAGCGTCGATTTCATTCCAGATAGAAAACCCTTCTATAATATCATTAAAATCATAATCTGCAGTAACATTGACAAGATAAACCAGTATCTGAATAAGTACAAGTACAGTGCAGTATGTATTAGTAGTATATATTGGGAAACAAAAACTCATGCTGATAACCTTTTACACTTGATAAAGGTTCGATTCTAAAAGTTTCATATAAAGGATCTGTATAGTAAATAGAGTCGATATTAGGGGCAAATTGGTGTGGCCAATCCAGTGCAGAATACCCATTAACATTTCCGCTGAGAAAAAAATATTTTAGTGAAAAAGTGAAGACAATGGTCGTAGTATCAATATTCTGTGTAAGACGAAAAAAGAGATACATTAACATAACACAAGTTTCATGATTTACCTGTGGTCATCAAATGAAGAAAATTGGCACTTAAATGGAAATGGGTTTTCATCTGAAGATTGCCAAACCATAAGTGGTTGAGTCTCCATAGAGAGAAAAGATGCTGAAGAAGTATATAGAAAAAGCTAGCTAGGATTCCTTTCAAGTTGTACTTGATGGAGGGTGAAGAAGGGTCGACCTAGTGTGAGATACGAAATAAGGAAGTAGGTAGCTATATATACGAAATACGAATGCATGATGATGATGACTGTGAATCATTGTGACTAAACCTGGAGAATGTATGCGCCGCCTTCTATGCGTGAATGCTTTTTAATGCAATGGTTAACGTGTGTTCAGTTACAAGATCAAATTATTAATTATCAAGATATATCCAAGTGTCGTGATCCATCTCAGCCGTTGGATTCAATTCAATTAATTCATATAAAACGTGTTAAACACAGAATCAAAAAAGTTACTGAAAAGACTTTAGAATAAGAGGTTTTTAATGAAAATTAGTTTTTTAATTGGTTAAAGTAATATTTTGGTCCCTATACGTGATACGAATTCTGTATTTGGTCCCTATATATAAAAAATTATTAAAATGGTCCTTATAAATACAGAAATCTCCATTTGGTCCCTATACGTTACTCGTTTGGTTCCTATACAAGCAAAAAATTATGAAATCAGTCCCTAAAATTTTGTACTACAAGGACCAAATGGGGACTTTTTGTACGTATAGGGATCATTTTAATAATTTTTTACATATAGGGACCAAATCGAGAATTCGTGTCACGTATAGGGACCGAAATATTACATTAACCTTTTTAATTTTATATAGGAAGTTTTTAATGAAAAATGATGTATTCAATATTTTGATAAGTGTTATTTTCATTTTCCAATGAAAACTTATTTTTATTGACATCCTTAATCAATATCTCTAAGTCATTCGTTAGTAAGACCTTCCATATATATTACTACTTTAGTATTTTTCATTAAAACTTCCTATTTTAAATGTTTTAACTAATTAACAACCGCAGAAAAACTCGTGAAAATAAAACAAAGCTTCTTCCAAGTTCGAACTTAATCTCTTGTTCATGATGAGTTGTTAATAAAGAGTTCGTTATGGACCCTTTTTTGTGCATTTGGAAGATTTTTATCTTTAGCAAAGCATTGGTTTTAGTTAGGATCCTTTGATCCGTTTGTCACGTTATGAACACGCAATATGATTATGTCTACTAATCTTCCCTGATTAACTTTAGACTTAGAGTACGTAATCTTCAATTTGGTTCCACGTATTCTTTATCCAAGAGCTAGCTTGTTATGCGCCATGGATGCAGGGATCTGATCTATGAAGTTTTACAAAGTTGTGTGAAATATATAATAGTAATAGTAAGTTTCACATTAGAATTTTGATTTTGATTTCAGCTGTGCGTTAAGAAGAACGTAATGCTGTGGCACTCATGAAATTAGAAGAGAGACTCATTAGGCCGTGCATTGATTGGTTTAATGGTTTTTGCTCATTATGCTTTAACCGCTGAGGGACGTTATTTGATAAATAAGTGTTCAGCAAAGAGTGAGGGAATATCGATAATTGATTATTTGGATAGCCACTGTTATGGCGGTTACTACCACTAGATAAAATGAAACGAAGTTCTTCAACCTATAGCTTCATAATTAAGTTCAGGAAAGTGGGAAATGCTCCTATAATTATCAGTTCGTATACTAAGCTTCATCCAATTTGGTTGGTAATGAATGATAGGCAAATTAGGCATGCAAATTTTCCACTAGCTTCTATACATATCAGCCTCAGTTAAATAAAATCTTCAAAGGATAGGGCTTCCTGAACATGCATGCATGCATGGGTGACACACGTTTAATGTTTTCTTCCAAGCAAAGTTGTAGAACACATTCGAGCACACAAGCGTGAGAGACTGCTACAAACTATATAATGCGAGAAAATAATCAAGAAATTGCGACTTAGTATCAACTTGGTCCCTGAATTAAGAAAATTACCAACTTAGTCCCTAAAATTGCAAATCGTGATTCAAAATGGTCCCTCCGTTAACTGCCGTCCCCTAACGTCGTGAAGGGTGCTTATGTGGCACGTTAAGTGCCTTGCTGGACCCCCATCTCATCATCCACCTTGTCAAAAACACAATTTCAGGGACTTAGTTGAAATTTCAGGGACTAAATTGAAACTGGCTAGGATTTTAATTTGGTTTTCATCTTCTTCCCCCACCCTTCTCCAATGGCCTTTTCTGATTCTCCTCTTTGCTCTGCTCCCTCCTCCTTTGTTCTTCTTCATTCTCTTCATCTATCTATCCCTTTTTTTACTGTAACCGAAGACGAAAATGAGGAAAGGGGTGCAATTTAAATCAAAGTAGCATCACAACTCCAAATGCTGGCAGATTCAAGGTTGGGGGAGAGGTATCTCAGTTACTGGTTCCTCTTGTTGTTGAGTTGATCTCCTGGAATTAGGTAATTGGGCAACTCCTATGTTCATGCATCCTTTGCTATTGTGACCTTCAATTCCACATCTTGAACATGTGGAAGTTGGGTAAGACCTCTTCAGCTTCCTAGGGAAGACCCATTACCCCCTTTTCTCATTTTCGTCTTCGGTTGCAACAAAAAATGGGATGGAGGGATGAAGAGAATGAAGCGGAACAGAGGAGGAGGGAGCGGAACAAAGCGGGGAACCAGAAAGAGCCATTGGAGAATGGTGGGGGAAGAAGATGAAACTCAAATTAAAACCCAAGCCAGTTTCAATTTAGTCCCTGGAATTTCAACTAAATCCCTGAAATTGTGTTTCTGACGTGGAGGAAGGTGGATGATGAGATGGGGGTCCAGCAGGGCACTTAACGTGCCACATAAGCACTCTTCACGGTGTTAGGGGACGACAGTTAACGGAGGGACCATTTTGAATCACGGTTTTCAATTTCAGGGACTAAGTTGGTAATTTTCTTAATTCAGGAGCCAACTTGATACTAAGTCGCAATTTCAAGGAGTAAATTGACTATTTACTCTATATAATGCAAAGTCACAATCATGAGCCTCTCCGCCAACTTCCTAGACTCTATTAATTAATCATTACAATTTTGAAGCAAAATAGACAAGAGAAGGGTATAATTTATTTCTTTTTCATTTTTTTTTAAAACACTTGTGTGATTAATTTCTGCCTTTGAACTTTAAACCGGAGGCGAAGGAAATGAACTCACTAGAAAATATATAAAAGCACGGTCAAGTGTTATGTAATTTTTTTAAAAAATTACTATTTTACACAGAATGGAATCTTCCATCAAAACAAATCCAATACCAACATAGATATATGTGAATATTATTATAATTACATAAATAATAGGATGGGTTCGAGTTTGGGGCGAGTATGTGTATTCCCATCCCCGCCCTCATCCCAAGTCGGGTCGGGTTTTCCCCGTCAAAGTCGGGACGGGTCCAGGTTGGTACCAACGGGTTCAGGTTTTATTGCCATGCCTACCAGCTATGGTCGAGCGATTTGGTAAACAAAATATGACATTGTCAGGGTAATTTTTCAATGCATAAACCATTAAAAATATTAGTCCCTCCGGTCCACAATATAAGAAACAAATGAGTCATTTTTTTGATCCACAATATAAGAAATATGCATCAATTTTCACACATATTAAATATTAATTTTCAATATTGCACTTATTAATTACTATCATTAATTATAAGCCATCAAAATATTAATTAAAATTAGAAGGGGTATTTTTGGAAATTTATGAGTATTAATTACAATTAACTCATTCCAGTACATTTCCTTAGTCCGTGTGTTTTAGGGTTTTGTTTCTTATATCGTGGACCCGATAGAGTATACTGGGATTAAATATTATTATCTATCACATTTTTTGGAAGCTAATTCTAATTTTTAAATATTTATTTTTTTAGAAGATAATATGATTATGTGAGTGATTCACTGGTTGAACCGGATAAACTTATATATGTTAAATATGTAATATATATATATATATATATATATATATATATATATATATATATATATATATATATATATATATATATATATATATATAATATTTTCAAGCATTACTACCAATAATTGCTTAGCCCAGCAATAAACTGGTTTGCATCAAACATTCATGTGTGGGGTTTGATCCCTTGCAAATGTAAGTTTTGCAAATTTGATGTGGAACGAACGTGTGTGTTGGATCATCGTGGAGCGCACGTGAGCGTCTCGAGCACTGTGCGAAATAATAATATTTGTTTAATTTAAATTCTACTAATAAAAAAAGACATAATTGTAAATGAAGAAGATTGGTATATTGAATAATAAATGATTCATTAAATATTCTCTTTTATCTATTGGTTCATATCAAAATTGTATCAATACAACTAAATTAACCAAGGCATCATAGAAATTTCCTTAATATAATGGCTCGTGCCATCCATTTATTGAAAGACTTACAATCGAATATAAAATGTCATTTATAATCGTTTTAATGAATATTCTACCGTTTCAGTAAAGAAATGGTGAATTCGATTTTCCATGCCAATTTATAATAAGTAAGACCTAAACAAAACAAGGACACTCTCCTTGGGTTAATTCACATATAAAGTCATGAGAGTATTGTACATTTGGATAAATTGTAGAAGAAGAAAAAAAAACAAGAACACACTTTTATCATACTCCTTCTTCTTCTTGTTTTTTTTTTTTTTTATAAAACACTTTTAGCACATTTCTCTTAATCACAATCTTTGTCATTGTATAGATTTCATGTGAGACCCACCAAAATACATGGTCTCATATGAAATCCATCAAATAATAGAGACTCTTTTAGATGAATGTGATGCTAGAGGATTATTTGTTTTGTTTTCATTTTCGCGTTTTTAGAAATAATTAAGAAATTGTTACCTTGTTTTCATTATGTTTCCTATTTTCAGAAATTTGTAAAGAAAATACCGAAAACAGATTTTAAGAACAAGAAACAAAATGAAAACAAAGTAGTAATCCATAATACACTAATGGCCGGATCGACTTTTCACCGTGGACAAGCCACTGCTAGACACGTGGTGGCTGCGTGGGTTCCACAAACATTTTTTATTTTTATTTTTATTTTACATTATTTTTATAGTGAATTCTCTCAAACCCGTAATAATTTTTGGGTAACTTTTATCCAACCTAGATGGCCCAATCAAAAGACATTCCATCAATTAAATTGTTCATATCATATCTACATTGGATAGACTTCCCTTTTTATATAAAAACCCTCAATCAATTTTTGATTTTAACTTTTGATTCAAAGGACCTTGTTGTAAAAAAAAAAATTTAAAGCTCATTCAATTTCTCTTTTTTATTTTGCAAATCAGAATCCACCATTTTTAAAGAGAATCGTTGAAGAAAACGATTCATCTCCACCTTCATCCACCACCACCACCGTCAAAGAGCATGGTTCCATTCCTAAGCACCACACCTCTAAGACCACGATCTGCGAAAATCAAAGACAACTATTGATGTTTTACCTCTTATCCTCACCTGTAGCAGCTCGAGCCCAGCCTCGATTCGATGCCTTTTGATTCGTTTTTTTGACAACTTTTTGAACTTAAAATTACATCATTTGAATCCTAAATTATCAAATAACTGTCCCTGATCAAAAAACATTCGAAAAGTTGCTGAGATGTTCAAGAAAACGACCAAGAACGGTCGCGGGTCGCGCGAACCCATGTTAATGTATTCCGGTTTTTTCTGACCTGTCTGAAGGTTGGGGGAGTTGCAGATGTTGTTACGTTTTTAACCTTTAAATTAAATGAAATGATAATGTTTAATACATGCCTGATTTTTGACCCCGTTGTTAGTGTACTTTAGTACCGCAGCGTTGGGAACGGGTTCGAGTCTCACATTTTCATTTTACTACCTTTTAAAAGATTTATGACTGTTAAAAACTCATATAATTACTATAAATACTCTTTTTTTTTTTATTATACTCTTAATCTTTTATAAATTTAATCATTTTATTCTAATTTAAAACTGAGGTTGAGATAACACCTAGATATAATTTTTCTTCAAACATCGTCATTTAAAATAGGTTAAAGTAATGATTTGATCCCTATAGATGATACAAATTCTTCATTTAATCTTTATACGTAAACAATTATTAAAAAGGTCATCATACGTGCAATCGCTATCCATTTGGTCCCTCCCGTTACCTTTTCGTCACTAAGAATTCGTTAACTTCTACATATAGGGACTAAATGAAGCATTCGTGTCTGATAAGCCTCTGGCTCATCTAGTTTTATGGCTAGTATGACCAGGGTTTTGTGCTAATTATATCTCATTTTCACCCAAATTAGACTTGATTGTCTTTAAGCATCATTCTGAGTCTCTAAAGTAGTTTTAGGTTAATTTAGCCAGTTTTGAGTCAAATAATGCACTTATGGCTATTTTATTGTTTTGTTGTTTTCAGGTTAACTAGGAAGTTAAGGGAATAAAGAAGCGGGGGAAATTTCAATCCTGGAGGTATTCGCCTCGCGTGATTCTTCTCGCCACGCGAACCTGAAACCAGTCTGAGCAGCAGAATGTCATCCTCTCTGGTTCTCCCCGCGACTAGTCTTCTCGCCTCGCGACCCTGAACACTGACTGTTCCTGAAAATGCAAGATTTCTGTGTTGCCTCGCGAATCCATGTCTCGCCTCGCGAGACTGAAGACCAGAAGCCATGACTCTTCCGTTCCTCGCCACGCGATCCTACTTCGCCACGCGAGAAGACCAAACGTTGGAGACTGTTCATAATATTCGCCTCGCGAGTGAGTGTTCGTCTCTCGAGAAGGCGCAGTTCCTGAAAGATATAAATGGCTGTTCTGGGCAGATTAGAGGATAACTTTTGATTCTCCATTGTTTTTACATATTTTCTGGGTGTATTTCGTTTTTATGGAGAACTGATTTTCTTGGATTAGTCTACTGTAATCGATTTCCACTGCACTTGAGGTTCTGTAATTCCTGTTTTGTTGGCTTTTCCCTTTTCAATGCTATACTATATATTTCTGTTTGCTTAATTCAGGAGTGTATAGTGTTGTGTTGATTTATTTCGGTGATGTTATGTTCCTATATTGAATCGCGTTTGCTTAATTCGCGTGTGTTCGTTCATGTTCGCTTAGTTCATGAGGGCTTAACTCCGTTTGCTTAATTTAGGAATAGGAACATATATCTCGTAGTAGTGATTTCGCTTGTTAATTATTGCTACAACCGAAAGGGGATTAGAATCTGCTTAGGGCTTGGAATTTACATGAGCCGATGATAGTTGGGAAATTGAGAATAGTAGATTAATCATCTTTAGCTATTTGATAATCTTTTAAACTGCTTTGTTTTCCAATTGAATTTCAAACCAACCCCCCCAAAAAAAAAAAAATTGATTTTTGTGGTAAATAACAAGTCAAGAGTCCTTGTGAGACGATATCCGAGTTGTCGCTTCCTAAACTACAGTTTTATAAACCCGCTCGCTTTTTGGCGCGTGCGCGACAGCGCGACCAAAAATTGGCGCCGTTGCCGGGGAGTCTTGTTTGTTATTTTCGCATTTTTTGTTTCCTTTATTTTCGTTTTTTGCTTTGAATTGGTCTGGCTACTAGGTCTACTTGCCCTGAATTGTGTGATTTTGATCCTGAAATTGAAAGAACACTACACACACGCCATAGAGCAATTAGGGCTAGTACTAGTAGTGATTCTAATTCTGACACTGTTTTTGATAACATGGGTGACCAAAGGACATTAAGGCAGCTTGCTGCCCCTGATGTTAATTATAATGGATTGTGTATTGAATATGCTGGTGCTGTTACTCCCTTTGAATTAAAATCTGGTCTAATACATTTGTTGCCAAGGTTCAGTGGTCTTGCAGGTGAGGATCCACATAAGCATCTCAAGGAATTCCAAGTTGTCTGCTCCACACCCTTGAGACTAGAGGGAATAACTAAGGATCACATCAAGCTGAGAGCCTTCCCGTTTTCACTACAGGGCGCTGCAAAGGATTGACTGTTATATCTTGAGCCAAACCCTATTACTACCTGGAATGATTTGAAGAAGCTCTTCTTGGAGAGATATTTTCCTGCTTCCAGAGCTGCGTCAATCAGGAAGGAAATATGTGGCATCAAACAAGGAAATGAGTCATTGGCTGAGTATTGGGAGAGATTCAAGCAGTTGGTATCCAGTTGCCCTCAGCATCAGATTTTCGAGCAGCTTCTTATCCAGTATTTTTATGAGGGGTTACTATCGATGGATAGAAATATTGTGGATGCTGCTAGTGGGGGAGCACTTGTTGATAAGACTCCAGCTGCTGCCAAGCAATTGATTGAAAATATGTCACTGAACTCCCAGCAGTTTACAACCAGAAGAAATTCTGTTGAGACAAGGGGTGTGAATGAGATCCATAGTTCTTCTTCTTACCAGGACCTTGAGAATAGAATGGATAGGCTCACTTCTTTGGTGGAGAAATTGGCATTGGATAAGGTTCAGCCGACAATGTTGTGTGGCATGTGCAACTCTCCTGAGCACCCGTATGATGCATGCCCCATTCTGAAGGAAGGGTCAGTTACTGATTTGCCTCAAGCTTATGAAGTCCATCCTTACAATCAAGGCAACAGTCAGAACCGGTATAGCACTCCTGACCTCTCCACAAATAGGTACCATCCCAACTGGAGGAATCATCCTAACCTTCGGTATGGGAACTCATCCCAACAACAACCGGTGGCACCACCACAGAATCCTCCTCAAGTGACCACTTCTGCACCTTCTGGACCTTCACTAGAGGACATGTTCAAGCAAATGACTGAACAAAATCTCCAGTTGCAGCAGCAAATCTCGATTCGTGCACGCCTTCCAGGCCTCACAGCACGATTTCAAATGAACAAATGCTAGCATTCACAATTTACAGACACAGTTTGGTCAATCTCAGCAGCGAACGGATGCTAGCATTCAAAATTTAGAGACACAGGTTGGACAGCTTGCCACATCCATAAATAATATACAGGAAGCTCAAAGATCAAACCAACTACCTGCACAAACATTGGTGAATCCCAATGTCTCCAATCCTAATGTGAGTGCCATTTCTTTGAGATATGGGAAAGTTGTAGAGGCAGCCTTTGGAAAAGATGAAGAAACTGTTGAGGTAACTCCTGAGCCTTATGTTATTGTTGAAGCTGAGAAAGTGTACATACCACCGATCCCCTTCCCACAGAGAGTGCAGAAAGATAAGAAGATTGGTGGGGAAGACAAGGAGAGGGAAATTCTAGATGTGTTCAGAAAGGTGGCGGTGAACATTCCCCTTATGGATGTGATCAAGCAGGTTCCTAAGTATGCTAAATTTCTGAAGGATCTATGCACCCACAAGAGGAGGTTGAAGGGTAATGAGAGAGTTAATTTGGGAAGAAATGTTTCAGCCCTGATTCAGCCTAAGCCTGCACTTGAAAGAGTTACTGTTTCAGCCCCCACTCAGGCACTACCACAGAAGTGCAAGGATCCAGGCACTTTTACTATTCCATGCACTATTGGGGACAACAAATTTGAAAATTGCATGTTGGATTTGGGAGCCTCCATAAATGTCATGCCCACCTCTGTTTTCAATAATCTTGATCTTGGTCCCTTGCAGTATATAGGTCTCACTATCCAGTTGGCCAACAGGACCAGTGCCCGCCCCATGGGAATGGTAGAAGATGTGCTGGTACAAGTTGATGAGTTGATTTTCCCTGCTGACTTCTACATCCTGGACATGGCAGGGGAAACAAATTCAAGTAGATCACCAATCATCCTGGGCAGACCGTTCATGAAGACAGCCAAGACAAAGATTGATGTTGATGATGGGACTATGTCCATGGAGTTTGGTGATATTGTGGCAAAGTTTAACATCTTTGATGCTCTGAAGCATCCATTGGAGGAGCACTCTGTTTTCCATATAGAGTTGCTCTCTAAGATTATTGATGATACCTGTGATGACTTGGTTTCTGATTTTCCATTTATTTCTGGCTTTGATGATATATATTCATGTACTGACTGTACTGACACTAACCCGTGTGCTGTTTGTGCTGAGTTTCTTGATTCAACTTTGCAGGGTGATAGTGTGAGTGAAGCTGTCTGTTCAGCCGAAGTTCTTGACATCATGGCTACTCCAAATGTACCATCCATTGAGCAGCCACCCTCCTTAGAGCTCAAGCCACTTCCTGGGAACCTGAAGTATGCTTACTTGGAGCGGAATGAAAAACTTCCAGTCATTATTTCCTCCAGCCTTGACTCTGACCAGGAAGCTAAACTATTGGAGGTTCTGAAGAAGCACAAGAAGGCGATTGGGTGGACCTTGGCTGACATTCCAGGAATTAGCCCCTCTATGTATGCATAGAATTCTGTTGGAGGATGGGGCTAAACCAGTTAGGCAGGCCCAAAGGTGGCTCAATCCATTGATTCTGGATGTGGTGAAGAAAGAGGTGACTAAACTTCTGCAGGCGGGTATCATATACCCCACCTCTGATAGTACTTGGGTAAGTCCAATGCAAGTTGTACCCAAGAAGTCCGGCCTCACAGTGGTAAGAAATGATATTAATGAGCTTGTACCCACTAGAGTCCAGAATAGCCGGCGAGTCTGTATAGATTATAGGAAGTTGAACCAGGCCACCAGAAAGGATCACTTTCCTTTGCCGTTCATCGATCAGATACTCGAACGGCTGGCTGGTAAATCTCATTACTGTTTTCTTGATGGCTTTTCCGGGTACTTCCAGATCCATATTGCCCTAGAGGATCAGGAAAAGACCACTTTCACGTGCCCCTTCGGCACGTTTTCCTATAGGAGGATGCCATTTGGCCTTTGCAATGCTCCTGGCACTTTCCAAAGATGCATGCTTAGCATTTTTACTGAATTTATTGAAAACTGCATGGAAGTGTTCATGGATGATTTCACTGTATATGGTTCCTCATTTGATGCATGCTTGCATAGTCCGAGTTTGATTCTAGAAAGATGCATTGAGACTGATCTGGTTTTGAACTATGAAAAATGTCACTTTATGGTAGAACAGGGGATTGTTTTGGGTCATGTTATTTCTAAAGAGGGTATTTCAGTAGATCCTGCAAAAATTGATGTGATTTCTACATTGCCTTATCCATCTTGCGTTCGCGAGATTCGTTCTTTTCTTGGTCATGCAGGTTTCTACAGGCGCTTCATTAAGGACTTCAGCAAGATAGCTCTTCCCTTGTCAAACCTGCTGAAGAATGATGCCATGTTGATGACAACTGCAAGAAGGCATTTGACTACCTGAAAAGGGCATTGACCTCTACCCCCATCATCCAGCCTCCTGACTGGACCCTCCCTTTTGAGCTCATGTGTGATGCTTCTAACTATGCTGTGGGAGCGGTTCTAGCACAAAGGGTGGGCAAGGCTGCCCATGTCATTCATTATGCTTCTAGGACTTTAGATGCTGCACAATCTAATTACACCACCACTGAAAAGGAACTTCTAGCTGTTGTTTTTGCACTTGATAAATTTAGGTCATATTTGCTAGGTTCCAAAGTTATTGTTTTTACTGACCATGCAGCTCTGAAGTACCTATTGAAGAAACCAGAGGCGAAGCCGAGATTGATTCGGTGGATGCTTTTGCTCCAAGAGTTTAATGTGGAGATAAAAGACAAGAGTGGAGCTGAAAATTTAGTAGCTGATCACTTGAGCCGAATAGCAAGGGATGAGGATCATTCTCCCATCCAGGATGATTTTCCTGATGAGCGGCTTCTACATCTGCATGGGGTAACCCCTTGGTTTCCTGACATAGTTAACTATATTGTTTCCGGTGTTTTTCCTGCAGGTGCAAGTAGATTCAAGATCCACAAACTCAAGAGTGATTCAAAGTACTACGTTTGGGATGGTCCGTACCTTTGGAAGTTTTGCAGTGATCAAGTAATTCGGAGGTGTGTCCCCGATTATGAGACAGAGTCCATCTTGCACTTTTCTCATGCCTCTCAAGTAGGGAGACACTTTGGACCACAGAGGACGGCAAGAAAAGTCCTAGATTCTGGGTTCTACTGGCCCACCATTTTTAGAGATGCCTATGAGGTCTACCGGACTTGTACGGAATGTCAAACAGCAGGCCCTGCCATCACTCGTAGGAGTGAGATGCCTCAGCAGCCCATGCTTTTCTGTGAGGTTTTTGATGTGTGGGGAATTGATTTTATGGGTCCTTTCCCTGTATCTTTTGGTTTTCTATACATTCTTTTGGCTATTGACTATGTTTCAAAGTGGGTGGAAGCTATCCCCACTAGGACTAACGATGCTAAAGTTGTTTCAAAATTTGTTAGGTCCAATATTTTTTGCAGGTTTGGCATACCTCGGGCTATCATCAATGACCAGGGCACTCACTTTTGCAACCGCACCATGGAAGCTCTACTCCGGAAGTATGGAGTTATGCATAGAGTCTCCACTGCTTACCATCCCCAGCCCAATGGCTAGGCTGAGATATCAAATAGGGAGATCAAGCAGATCTTAGAGAAAATGGTGCAGCCGAATAGGAAGGACTGGAGCCGCCGTCTAGAAGACGCACTGTGGGCTCAGAGGACCGCTTTCAAGACGCCAATAGGGATGTCCCTCTTTAGGCTTGTATTTGGTAAGGCATGTCATCTCCCTGTGGAAGTTGAGCACCGTGCATATTGGGCAGTCAAGTACTGTAACTTGGAAATGAAAAAAGCTGGTATTGAAAGAAAACTCCAGTTACAACAGCTTGAGGAGCTTAGGCTAGAAACCTATGAAAGCTCCCGGATTTATAAAGAGAAAACGAAACATTTTCATGATAGGATGATTTCTAGGAAAGAATTTTCTGTGGGCCAGCAAGTCTTACTGTTTAACTCCCGCCTGAAAGTGATGACTGGGAAACTTAGGTCCAAGTGGATTGGCCCATTTGTTGTTACTAATGTTTTTCCTTATGGTGCAGTAGAGATTAAAAGTGCAAGTAGCAACAAGGCATTCAAGGTTAATGGGCAGAGGCTAAAGCCATTCCATGGTGTGGCTGCTGGTGTTCCTAACGATGCTACTATTGAGGAGCTCTCCTTGGACGCTCCCACCTACACTGCCACCTGATCAGGGAGCACCCTTTCCTTTCCCTCACTCTGATTTTATAGTTATGTTGTTTCATTGGGGACAATGTATGTTTTAAGTGTGGGGGAGGGAACTAATTGTAGCTTTGTTTTGTGTTTGGTTGGTCTTGTTTTTTCTTTTAGCTCTTGAATAAATTGTGTGAGTTTTTGTTCGGTGAGCTTGATTGGTTTTGATTGATTTGGCACAGATTGATTGCATGATCTATGTGATGATTCCCCCTAGGTTGAAAAAAAATTTTGTTTTTGAAAGGTGATCCCCATGTGATTGAAAACTGAACTTTGAGATATTTTGTTGTGATGACATAATTTATGATAAGTTTGGGGTGATGGGAAGCACACACTAGGGATAGAATCTCGGTCAAACAATTTGCATGAATGTCCAGGTGAGGATTTGAGCCTCCAGCATGTTTTTAACTGTGAGAATCACTTTCAAGTTGCACTTTCCCGAATTTGCTTGAGTCTCTTTATGGTTTGCATGTTTATGTGTTTACTTCAAATGATTTAGTCATTTTCTTTGTAAATAACCACTTAGCCTAAAATAACCACCCCTAATGCATGCTCCCTAGTTAGCCCCATTGAGCCTGATTAGCCTCTTGTTCTTGTTGACCTTATGTTATAAGCTAAAATCTGGAAAACCATGTTAACCCGATCTTAGGATTAGGAGAGCATGGAATCTTAGCAAGAGAATGGTTGCAAGAAACTAAGTTTGGGGTGGCTACAAGGTGTGATGTGTTGTTTGGGATTGAGAAAAAGAAAAGAAAAAAAAAGGTTGGAGCCAAAGGGCAAGAAAAAAAATAAAAAAAAATAAAAAGTGCAAAAATGTCAAAAAAAGACTATTTGAAGGAAAAGGTTGTAGTCACCCAAGGCAAAAAGAAGAATGAGAAAAGGAACTTGAGTGGAATTTCAATGTTTTGAAGTGTTTCATGCTCTTTTAGTTCCTAGGGACTTAAGCCTAGTACCTTTGTATATCCTACCCTTAGCCAGGCCCCATTACAACCTTAAAAAGACCTTTTGATGTTGCATGCATGTTTTCTGTGGGAACCATTTGGAGATGAAAATCAAATTTATGGGAAGTGTTCTTGAAAGGTGAATTGAGTGAAATGTTGTTAGCCTAGACAAAAACTGAGCGATTGAGTGAAACACTAATTGCCCTTGTGAGGAAGGCGGTTGTTTGAATTTGGTGATCTCCCTCTTGTGCGTAACTTGGATCCCTTGCTTAGATTAATGATTGTTTGAATGATGAAATTCTCAATTGTTTAGAGTGATTGCATGTGGGGATTACTTTGTTTGAAAGGGGGGAACATTGAAGAAAACTGTTTTGATGAAATTGCTTGAATTTGTGCAAAGTTGATTGAATCCTTTAACCTTGCCATGTCTTGAGTCTTTTTGATTTTTGAGTTTTAGCTTGCTTGGGGACAAGCAAAGTTTAAGTTTGGGGTATTTTGATAAGCCTCTGGCTCATCTAGTTTTATGGCTAGTATGACTAGGGTTTTGTGCTAATTATATCTCATTTTCACCCAAATTAGACTTGATTGTCTTTAAGCATCATTCTGAGTCTCTAAAGTAGTTTTAGGTTAATTTAGCCAGTTTTGAGTCAAATAATGCACTTATGGCTATTTTATTGTTTTGTTGTTTTCAGGTTAACTTAGAAGTTAAGGGAATAAAGAAGCAGGGGAAATTTCAATCCTGGAGGTATTCGCCTCGCGAGAGTCTTCTCGCCACGCGAACCTGAAACCAGTCTGAGCATCAGAATGTCATCCTCTCTGGTTCGCCCCGCGACTAGTCTTCTCGCCTCGCGACCCTGAACACCGACTGTTCCTGAAAATGCATGATTTGTGTCGCCTCGCGAATCCATGTCTCGCCTCACGAGACTGAAGACCAGAAGCCATGACTCTTCCATTCCTCGCCACGCGATCCGTACTTCGCCCCGCGAGAAGACCAAACTTTGGAGACTGTTCATAATATTCGCCTCGCGAGTGAGTGTTCGCCTCACGAGAAGGCGCAGTTCCTGAAAGATATAAATGGCTGTTCTGGGCAGATTAGAGGATAACTTTTGATTCTCCATTGTTTTTACATATTTTCTGGGTGTATTTCGTTTTTATGGAGAACTAATTTTCTTGGATTAGTCTACTGTAATCGATTTCCACTGCACTTGAGGTTCTGTAATTCCTATTTTGTTGGCTTTTCCCTTTTCAATGCTATACTATATATTTCTGTTTGCTTAATTCAGGAGTGTATAGTGTTGTGTTGATTTATTTCGGTGATGTTATGTTCCTATATTGAATCGCGTTTGCTTAATTCGCGTGTGTTCGTTCATGTTCGCTTAGTTCATGAGGGCTTAACCCCGTTTGCTTAATTCGGGAATAGGAACATATATCTCGTAGTAGTGATTTCGCTTGTTAATTATTGCTACAACCGAAAGGGGATTAGAATCTACTTAGGGCTTGGAATTTACATGAGCCGATGATAGTTGGGAAATCGAGAACAGTAGATTAATCGTCTTTAGCTATTTGATAATCTTTTAAACTGCTTTGTTTTTATTGCTCTGTTATTGCTTTGTTTTCCAATTGAATTTCAAACCCCCCCCCCCCCCCTCCCCCCCAAAAAAACTGATTTTTGTGGTAAATAACAAGTCAAGAGTCCTTGTGAGACGATATCCGAGTTGTCGCTTCCTAAACTACAGTTTTATAAACCCGCTCGCTTTTTGGCGCGTGCGCGACAGCGCGACCAGTGTCACATGTAGGAACCAGATTATTACGTTAGCCTAAATTATTGGGTCTCTACACGTGACATAGATTCTTCATTTAGTACATATACGTAAGAGTTAATGGATCGTTAGAGATGACAAGGTGAAGGGAGGGACCAAATAGGTAACGATTGCACGTATGAATACATTTTGATTTTTTTTAATGTATATGGACTAAAGGAAGAATCTGTGTCACCTATAGAGACCAAATTATTACTTTAACCTTTAAAATATTGTTTACTAATTTAGCAAAAAAAATTTATTTACTAAAAATTAATAACATTTAAAATATTGTTACAATAATTTATCACCTTGAAAAGTATGTATATACTACTATAACACAATGTTAACGCACCCTTTAAAATAAAATAAATCAAATAACTAAAATAAAAATAAATATTAACTAATTAATAATTCTAACTATTTAATAAACACAAATATAATTATTAGGATGTTATACTTATGTTTGGCCAGCTTCCTTGTTAAAACTGCTAGACACCTGGATTAGGAACTTCATTTGGTCGGGTAGCATTGATTCTCGGAAGATAGTCACGGTTGCCTGGAACACCTTGTGCTCCCCTTTTGCTGAGGGTGGCCTCGGATTGAGATCCCTTAGCTCTATTAATAAAGCGGCCTTGCTGAAAAGATGCTGGGAGCTAGTTTCTTCGGACAAACAATGGGCGCATCTCCTTCGTGCCGTGGTCTTTTTGAAAAAAACCCCAATCCAGTATCACATAAGCTCTTCGATTTGGGCAGGTATGAAAAATCAAATCTTGACCGTCATAGCTAACAGTATATGGAATGTTGGAAATGGCTCAAATATCAATTTCTGGACTGATTGTTGGCTGTCCAATCCTATTGTTGATCTTCTGGATATCCCGGATAGTGTGCACCATTTATTGCAGGCCAAGGTAGAGGATTTTATTGATCATGGCAAATGGAAGATCCCTCAAGCCATCTTGGAGCGCAACCAAAATCTGTCATCTGAACTCAGCCGTATTAGCATCCCTATCTCTCCTGTGAATGACTCATTGTACTGGGCCGCCTCTAATTCTGGTGAGTTAACCTCGAAAGATGCCTACAATTTCCTGTTTCCGGTAACACCTGCTCTATCTTGGTGTAAGCTTATTTGGTCCACTTCTATTCCTCCATCCAAATCTTTCCTCACCTGGCGCCTCATTCATAATAAGGTCCCAACTGAGGATAAGCTCTGGTCTCGTGGATGTCATGTGGTTTCCATTTGCAGTTTGTGTTGCCAGGCATATGAAACTTCAGATCACCTATTTTTTGGTTGCAGCTTTGCTCTTCGGTTCTGGCACTGGCTTAGTTATGTGTTGAACATGCCTATTGATACCTCTTCAATCCAAACCGTCCTTTCGGTTTGCAGCAGAAATTGGAGCTCTCAAGTCAGAGACATCATTGTCTCTGCAATTGTAAACGTTATTGGGGGTATTTGGTTTTGTAGAAACCAACTTGAATTTGAAGGGAAGGTAATATCTTTTGAGGCTTCTTTGAATTTGGTCCGGGCTAACGTGGCTTTATCTGGAAATTCTTCTTCGGGTTCCTTGTCTTCTTCCATTGAGGATTTCATTATTTTAAAGCACTTCCAGGTTATTGGTAAGCCCATTCGAGCTCCAGTGATTAAGGAGGTTTTTTGGTATCCTCCAAAAACGGGTTGGGTGAAGGCTAACAGTGACGGTGCAGCCAGAGGTTCCCCTGGAAGGGCTGCTTGTGGTGGTATTTTTAGGGACTGCAGCTCAGCCATTCTGGGATGTTTTTCCTATCATATTGGAATATCTGATGCTTTCTCTGCTGAGATCATGGGCGCCATTCTCTCCATTGAATTGGCACATAAGAAGAATTGGCGCAAGCTTTGGCTTGAGTGTGACTCAAAATTGGCAGTGGAATCTTTCTCCAACCCAAAGTTGGTTCCTTGGCCTCTTCGTAACAGATGGATGAATTGCCTGAGCTTAACTAAGGAAATGCATTTTGGTTGCTCACACATTCTTAGAGAGGGAAATTCCTGCGCTGACAAATTAGCAAATTATGGCATTATTTCCCAGGGGTTTGTCTGGTGGAATTTAGGTCCTAATTTTATTTTACAAGACTTCTTCCGGAATAGGATTGGTCTACCTAATTATAGGTTTAAATAACTCTGTTTCTTTCATGGGTTTTGGTGTTGTCCCCCCATGCATTGTATTGTTTTCTCCTTTTTAATAAATTTATGGTGTGCTGCAAGTGATTGGTGGGGCTTGGGGTGCCAACATAGTTGGGATGTCAAGTCTCCACAGTGATGCCTTTGCACCCCATTTTGGTTAAAAAAAATGTTATACTTTGACTTTTTAAGAGCAACATGTGATTTACCGACCGAAGCGAGTAAAGCCTTAACATTACTAGAATGGGGAATTACTCTGATTAAGGGTGTTCATGGATCAATTTTGAGGTAAAAAGTCTTCCGATCCAAAGATTAAAACAACATACGGTTCAATTCGGTTTGGATCGCTTCTTTAAAAAAAACTAAGAGTTAATGGATCATTAGAGATGACAAGGTGACGGAACGGACCAAATGGGTAACAATGGCACGTATGAATACCTTTTGATTATTTTTTTTACGTATATGGACTAAAGGAAGAACTCGTGTCACATATAGGGACCAAATTATTACTTTAACCTTTAAAATATTGTTTACTAATTTGGCAAAAAAATATTTATTTACTAAAAATCAATAACATTTAAAATATTGTTACAATAATTTATCACCTTGAAAAGTATGTATATACTACTATAATGCAATGTTAACGCACCCTGTAAAATAAAATAAATCAAATAAAAATAAATATTAACTAATTAATAATTCTAATTATTTAATAAACACACATAGACTTTTCAAGAGCAACATGTGATTTACCAATGGAAGCGAGTAAAGCCTTAACATTATCAGAATGGGGAATTGCTCTAATTAGTGGTGTTCGTGGATCAGTTTTGAGATAAAAAGTCTTCCGATCCAAAGATTAAAAAAACACGCGATTCGGTTCGGATCACTTCTTTAAAAAAATTGATCCAGTACAATCTGATTAAATGCGGTTTGGATCGGATTTGATGGTTTGGTTTTTACCAACATAATGATTAAAAAATAATTCCAATAAAATTAATAAATATAACATATTGATATACTAAAAATTAAAATTTTACAAGTTAACAAGTATCAATTTTATTTGGAACATTAAAAATAGTAGAAAATTACGTTACATCAAATTAATAAGTATTATTAGAAACAATAAACAAATAAAAAATAAAGAATACAAAAAGTAGAATAAATATATATTAAATATTATATATATGGTTCAGTTTGGTTTGATTTGATTTCAAACGAAGGATCCGAAATCCGATCCAATTGGTTTTCACAAAACAAGTTCCAAAGAAATCCAATAAATATCGGTTTTGTTCGATTTTCGATTTTTTGATCGGTTTTCTTTTGGATCGATTTTCTTTTAAATCGATTTGTATATGAACACCCCTCAGTCTCTAAACAATGTATCTTCTACGAACCCCTTAATAAGCATTAAATCAAAAGGAGTATTGAGAAGTTAATAAAAAGGTATTAAGTTGGTCTTCTACGAACCTCCGTTAGCAATATTAGTATTATCTTAGAAATAGAGTATTGAGAAGTAAGCATTCATGGTGTTGTGTTGTAGCACTGTGTTTGTGTGAGACTGGGTATTGGTGCTTATGTATGCTAGATGTTGATTTCATTCACCCAAGTCTTTTGTATTTTCAATTTGAATGTGGGTTGAAGATGAAAAGAAGCATGCAATTTTAATTTTGTGTTTCGTTTGTTTTATCTTGTCTTTTAGTTTCAATATTGTGATTCATGACTGGCTGCCGACCTCTGATATGTTTTAAACAATTTTGGATATCCAAGTTCACTTCATTCTGGTATTTCTGATGCTATCATTTCTCCCAAAAAGTTTAGTTTACTGGGATTGTTTTTTGAAGTTAAGTGATAAAGATTTTGATGAATGATTAATTCGTTGTTATTGTGGGACCATTTGGCTTTCATCAAATGGAGTTTGGAGAATATGTGGGAGGGAAAAGGAGATTTTTGGATTTTGCATTGAGGGTCTCATATCCTCTACCGTGTTTCAGATGTATTTGTAAGTGAGGCTTTGAAGAGTTGCTTCCAGAAATGACTGATATAGTAGGTCTGGCTGAGGTGGGAGGGATGAGTAGTGAATATATTTATGTAAAGATCATGCTTTTTTAAACACTGGAAGTAATTTTTCTTGATGAGATTAGTAAATTACTAGAATTAAAGGAGGTTGGCATTGTGCAGGCTTCTCTTCCTCCCCTCTCAACTTGAGGGCCTTCCTTTACGAATCTAAGATATGAAAGGAAAAGAATTAGGGTTGCAGTTTAGATTTTGGCCAAATGGTAATGGTAGGATGTATGTTCCTTACATTCAGTATATGCAATTGCAAGTTGGTGATACTGATATATTTTACGTTAATTTGGGAGAAGACTTTTTTTATATTTTCTATCTTATATTCCATTTCACATAAAATGCAAGAGGTCATGTGGGTTAGTTAATTGATCAAGATCAACATTCTTTAAGGACCGCTAACCAACTCCACTTGGCTTGATAAGCTTAATTAATTTATTCTCTATTAATTTGATAACTTTAACTATTTTTTTAAATAAAAGTATATTGACAATTCATCTATCGAGAATAAATTGGTATTGCTAATTTATAACTTTGTTTTGAGAAAAATAAATTCATTATAAAATTGAATGTTGAGAAAAGTAGGATACCAAAATATTTAGAAAGATATCAAATGTTAAAAAAATATGATGCATAAATATATATTTTTAAAACAATTATATTTTGTATTTAAAAAAAATCAAATTTTATATGAATGACTTTTTCATAGGCAAGAACTAGAAGTCCTGAGATACTTGAGTAGATCTCGGGAGTTGAGAATTTAAATATATGATTGTAGCTTGACAGCATGAGCATATTATGCTCCTATGTACCCCAAGTAGGAATCAAAACAAACGTAGTTTTAAGTTTCACGCGTGGAAAGAAAAATGTCGAGGTATTACTCGACCTTATCAAAAAGACACATATTGAAATTAAAATTGAAAAAATACTCCGATTTCCTTCTGAAAAACACATAAATTTCAATAAAAGCTTCTTTAAAAATAATTTTTATAATTGTAAAAAGACATAAAATACTTTATACTTTAAATAAATTAACTCCCAGATTATTGAATATGACAATTTTTTTTCTTAATACTTAACAAATTTGTCATATTTTTGTATGAAGTAGAAAATCATATTTTTTTTCTTATTGACTAATTATCACAAATGATGGTAAACAGACTTTTATTGTGTCTCTTCTACGAAATACAATTTTCTATCTCCATTTTTTATTATGTTAAATAATGATCTTCTTTTATTAACCATTAACAAGAAATAATTTTAATGAAAAATTTACCCGTGCATTGCACGGGTATATTATACTAGTTTTTAAATAATTATTAGATTTATGAGACCAACTCCAAGCATTGATTAATCGGATACTGCTAACTTATTTAATATGTTTACATGTTTCGGGTATTAGATACCTTCTTGAACTTATTTTGTTGGGAATTTGCGTAAAAATAAATAAATAACGCAGCTGAAAAATTCCCATCGAAGGATCCTTGCGAATGGTCATGATTCACGGTTAGAAGATTTACCTCTTGAAGCAATGACAGTTGATTAAAATCGCCTAACACGAACACCGCACGAACGATGTCTCTAAGGTATCCACACGAGCAGATTCCATGAACGTCCAACGTCATGAACCCGAAGCGTCTCTGTCTCACAGTGCTAGCTTCGAAAACCGAGACATGCTGCTCACTATCACTCTCTATGTGCGGCTAGGGTAAAACAAAACCGTGTAGGCACAATAGCTTAAGTGGTCTACTTATAGCAGCACCTCCTTAAGTGAGTAAGTGAGCAATGTTTGACCTAAGTCCCATGTACTATGCGCTAGGCCCAATAGAAAAGTCCAACTCTCCTTTTAATGCTTCTTTTAATCCGCTCTTATGTGTGTGACCCTATAGGTTCCCAAAACGTTAGTAGTAATATTAAATCCCATTTAATATTACAAACAGTGAGCAGTATCTAGCAATACATCACTGCTACCTAAGTAGTGAGAAAGTCAATGATTTGACGAAACCTTTATGTGACAAATATTCATGTGCATTATTATCCCTTTGTCCATATATCTATATTGAACACAAGACATAGAATGTGTCACCCTTGTATGGTTCAATATCATGTTCCCTGATACCCGAGTAGACTTAACAACAAATGAGGTCAATATCTCATATTGACTCATTTCAGCACGACCATGCATTTTACAGTCTCACTCTATCAGGGGCCCCACAGATATTACTCCTGTTATGTAGGAGGGACAAATTCCATCTAGGTCACTCACATCCCTCTGCATGGCTCGTGGTATGCCCAATGTCCGTCTTTATAATCATCCTACTACAGATGACGTTTGACGATATTAAAGCACATGACTCCTCATGTAGGGATCGTAGCGATTTCAGGTCGAAGGATTGCATACACCATTGTCACTATGAGAACTACTTATGACACTCACACAACGCTCCATGTAGTGTTCTCATGGTGGGTCAATCCAGTACATCATTACTCTAATGTGTACCTATGTGGCGACTCGATATCTCATATCCATGACCCGTGAGATATGGTCATCAGTTAACACACATAATAGTCTCAATGTATTATTATTGTCCTTATTAATAAAATACTTGACTACGGATATTTAAGAATAGGATTTCATTGTTCAATAGTGTCTCACGATCAAGTCATATACTTGATATTCTATTAAACTGAAATTTCTATTCTAAGGACTTTATTATATTTAAACAAGTAACACAATAAACTTGAATGCCTCATATCATATATATATATAATAGCAAGATACAAATGTAAGTCTAAGAAATACACTGGCCTCTAGGGCTTACACCAACATATTTAACTTCTCTATTTGTTTTGATGATATTTCAACTATCTTTGCGTTTTCTTCATGCATTGAATTAATTCAAATGTACTTTGTGTCATTTCTATTTTATTTTTCTTTTGTAAGTGCTATTTTCATCGTTATTATTACTTTTTTTTTAGACATTGCAAATACAAATTTGTTGCTTTAGCTCCGGAAGCAAAGAAAGTTGTATCTCCACCCATTACAAATATTCAGGTGTTTGCAAACTTTGATGTGCTTCTTTTTTTGTTCACCTCTCTATCTATCATATATATATATATCGTGTTCTTCTATTGTTGGTCATTTTTTTATTTTATATTTTCACCTTAAAATATTCAGATGTTTGCAAACTCTCATGTGAATTTACTGACTTGCACATGAATGAAATTGAACTTAAATTACACTTTTAATTTTACGCAAAGAAAGATGAAAGCATATGGCCTCTCAACAATGAGTGATTAAGAGGATAAATAAATCAAATATATTTTCAGGACAGAAAGAAAAAATGATAGATAAATATGACTTCTAAAAATGGTTGACTCGCATCGATAAAAAGAGGAGATATAAATCGAATTTATTTTTCAAAAGAGAATAGGAAAATAATATGATGAATGAAAATATTTTCTAAAATTGTTTAAATTACACACGGGGAAAAGAGAAGAAATAAAAGAAATAAGTCAATTTGATTTTCAAGAGAGAATAGAAATAATAGGAAAATGATTAACTTGCATAGGAAAAATTATATAAATAAATCAAATAGACTTTAAAGAGATAAGTAAAAAAAAAAAAATGATTTAGTATGATGGTAATATATTTTCTAAAAGTTATTAACTTAGACGGGAAAATAAGATAAATAAATCAAATAGATTTCAAGAGAGAAGAAAAAATTAATATGATAGATAAATATATTTTCTAAATATCATTCATTCGCACCGGACAAACATGAGAAATAAAAAAATTAACATATTTCCCGTGCATGATACGGGTTCATACACTAGTATCAAACGCACCCTAAACGTCCTAAAAAAATTAAAGTGACCAAGTTAAAATGAAAAACAAAAAATACATTATTAAAATTAAAGAAAATTCATATTCCAAAAGTGAAAAAATAAAAATAAAGCCCAATACTAAAAAGCTTAAGTTGAATTTCATTTTAAATCATTATGCTCTCTCTTTTTTTGTGAATAAAATTTTAGGCAACAAAATATAATTTATTTCAAGGTTACAACTTACAACATTGTTTCAAGTCTCACATTGATTCTTACAAACCATAAAACAGTATATATATTTTTTATATTTTTTTTTGGTAAACTATTATTTCCTATTTTATTCCTCTACAGTGGGTACACTTTCTAAAATAATAAAGTGCAAGATAACAATCATTAATTAAAAAAATTCAAGGATTTAGAGTTATATATAAAACACAGACTTGCTAATTCAGTTTCATGATTTTATTCTATAAAGTACACTTTTTTTAAAAAAAATTATAAAGTATACTATTTAGTTTTAGGGATTAAGTGTTGTGCACTGACAATGTAAATCATATTTACACAGTCATCCAATTAAAATTTGCCACATCATTATTTAAATTAATTTTACTTTATTTATTTAAAATTTATAACAAAATCAGATTATTATTTTTTTGCATAAAATCTATGATACTTATGAAGTTTTTCGAGTAACTTTTACATTGGTTAGTTGGCCCAATAAGATTATTCCATATCAGTTAAAATGTGGACCCTTCAATTTTTATTTTTACAAGTCATTATTGTTTTTTAAAAAAACTTTAATTTTCTCATTTAATTTTAGATCAAAAAAAAACTTATTTATCCTTTTCACATTTCCACCCCATTCATCCATCCAACACCATGAGTTCATGACCATCTTCAGTCAAGCAAGCTACAGTAGCTACCACCGCACCTTCTACCCCTTCTCTGCAAAGTGATCTTCTTGTTTTATCACTATAATATCTCTCTCCTTCATCATTTATGGTGGAACTTTCTTGGTGGCTTGATGGCTGATATGGAAGGCGGCGCGGCGGCTGAGATCAACGGCAGTAGGCGGCGCGATAGTGGCTGGGTCAAGCATAGACGGTTCAGATGTGGGACAGTGGAGGCGGAGGTGGTGGCTAGTGTTGAAAATCATGGAAAACAAAATCAAAAAATAATCCTAATTCGAAAAAAGAATAATATTCAATGTAATTTGGGTCGAAAAGATGCAAAAATGGCAAAAAATGAGGGGATTGATACTGGGTAGCGTTACGACCCATTTTCTGTAAAACTGGTCTTGCTGACCCGACGGGAGGTAGGAGATGAAACTCAAACGTTACTTTTTCGTAAACGCTTTATATAGAAATAAATGTCACAATTTATCTTAAATTGCTACAATGCTGCAGTGGTCACTGACTTGTACACTACTTCTTTATTGAACGGGTTGATTCCCAACAATGTTTACAATTTCCTACCTTTTTCAAGAGAAAACAAGAATAAAATCAACAACGATTAGAATCGAACACTGGTCCATACAAAACGGGAGGGAGTCACTTGCCACCGAGTTAGCACACTCGACGAATAATTTTGAATTTTAATTTTATGAATGAATGCTTTATTAGTAGTAAAATAAATTTCAAATTATAAAATTATTTCTTTATTGCTCATTAATTTTAATATCTACATATGATATTGTATTTTGTTGTTAAATTGAAATTATTTGCTATTAGACGTTCATCAAATATGTTATGATACTCACTCTCTATTTACTTCAATGTTATTTTTGGGCAAATAATATTATTCGGCATTGAGATTTCATTAATTTTTATACAATTGTTTCCATATCAAGCAAACGTCGATCCATTACACGTTTTGATTAAATAATTAATCATTATATATCCATAATTGTATGCATATATGCTCGTAATTATACATATATATGGATTATCACTTAATTGATCATTGCCACATTCTTGTTAACACTAATCTCACGTATACTCAGTTGACCTAATTACTCGACCACATCCCATATAACTTCGGTATCAGTACACTGACTTGATCTCAATTTATTTACATGATCACCTTAGAAGAGCTAAATCTAACCCTAGTTAAAAGATATTACATAAACAAATATATATTTGGATCAAAATGAGTTAATCTGGCCTGATATGACTCAATTAGACCAAAATTAGCTAATCCGGTCCAATATGACTAAGTTGGACCAAATTGAGTTAATTTGACCCAATATGACTGAGTTGGACCGAATTGAGTTAATCCGGCCCAATAAGACTTAGTTTCACCAAAATGAGTTAATCCGGTCCAATGTGGCCAAGTACGACTTACTCTTATTCTGAACCAATATTACTTAATTGGACCAAAATTGAGTTAATCCGGCCCAAGGTAGTCTTATTGGGCCAAATCGGTCAAACTGGTCCTAGTAAGTCCTATTGGACCTAGTCTTATTGGGACAACTGAGTTTTTGGCCAAATAAGTCCTGTTGGCCCAGTAATTCCTATTATTATCAATTTTATTATTATTATTATTGTTGTTGTTGTTGTTGTTGTTGTTGTTGTTGTTTTTTATGGCGTAAAAAAAATTATTGTTTTATTATTAATAATAATTTTGCTATTATTATCATTGTTATTATTATTAATTATCAATAGTATTACTATTATTATTATTTATTAATAATAATAAAATTATTAATAATAAATTTAATATTTATATAGGATATTTCATTACTATTACTTTGTAATTATATTATTAAATTTAAGTATTAAAATTAATGAGCAATTAAAAAATACTTTTTAAAAATACTTATACTTTTATAAGTAATTTCAAGACATAAATTAAATTAAATTTTGTTTGCAAGCCTAGAGGTTGGCCTTTCTGTCTTCGTAAAATTGTACCCGGGTTCTGCCAAGATGATTTTGTTCTCAAATAAAACGTTGTTTTCTTTTGAAAAAGGCAAGAGATGTTAAACATGGTATCACGTAGGAATCGAACCCGTGCAAAACAAGCAATTGGATCAAGTCCCTAACCGCTGTGTCTAAAGTATATTTAGTTATTGCTTGTAACATTTATTTATATATAAATCATTTAAAAAAAGTAACGTTTGAGTTTGATCCCCTACCTCCAGCCGGGTCATCAAGACCCGTTTTTCAGAAAATGGGTAGTAACGCTACCCAGTATCAACCCCCGTCATTTTTTTTTTGGCCATTTTTGCATCTTTTCAACCCAAATTTCATTAAATATTATTCTTTTTTCTAATTAGGATGACTTTTGTTTTTGTTTTCCATGATTTTCAACACTAGCCACCACCTCCAGCTCTACCGTCCCACATCTGCACTGTCTATGCCTGACTTAGTCACTATCGTGCCGCCTACTGCCGTTGATCTCGACCGTCGCGCCACCTTCCGTATCAGCCATCACGCCACCAAGAAAGTTCCACCATAAATGATGAAGAAGGAGAGAGATATTACAGTGATAAAACAAGAAGATTACTTTGCAGAGAAAGGGTAGAAGGTGTGGTGGTAGCTACTGTAGCTTGCTTGGTTGAAGATGGTCATGAACTCACGGTGTTGGATGGATGAATGGGGTTGAAATATGAAAGGATAAATAAGCCTTGTTGATCTAAAATTAAATGGGAAAATTAAAAAGTTTTTACATAAAATAATAATGACTTGTAAAAATAAAAATTGAAGGGTCCACATTTTAATTGATATTGCATAATTTTATTGGGCCAACTAACTGTAAAAGTTACTCCAAAAACTTCATAAGTATCATAGATTTAACCTTTTTTTTCCTCCTTTCTCCACCCACCCCACGTTCTTCTCCATCGCACAACTTCTTCTGCAAGTGGCTAATGCTCCTTGGGTCCTTTCTCCATCTTCCCAAAGAGACACACACCTTTTTATCACTTCTTCTTTCTCAACCCACCCTACGTACTTCTCGATCTCTCATCTGGTGGAATATTTTATTCCAATATCATGATGTGGGCAGATATTGGTAATTAATTATATTAGTTAATTATCTCTTAGGGGCCTTAATTGATATATGATCAAATTAAGAGATAAGGCCAATCAGATTTCCGATTTGATAATTGATATTATAATTAATTATCTGATATGGCAAAGTATGAGTGGATGTCACCGATGACCAATTTCGGAATAATGGGAACCCTGATTGGTCATCATCCTACATATAGGCTATGGTCCCCAATACACCGGACACAATGCAGACCGCCTCTTCTCCCCATCTGAAGAGCGACTAAGGCATAAGGAGTTCAGGTTGAGGAAGAGCCACAAGCTTTGTTTGTTCGTGATTGATTGCCGTAGAGATTCTGTAATAGTTGGTGATCAAATATAGTACTCTTGAAGAACGCTTAAGATCAAGAACACAATATGGATCCAGGTATTTATTCAAGTTTGTAAATCCTTAATAATCTGGCATGACCTTTGTGGTGTTTTGCTCTAGGGTGTATGCATCTAGTTATGTATGCTTTAAATAATAAAGAAAATAAAGAATCAAGAACTGAAGGATTAATTCTAACAACTGGTATCAGAGCAGTCATCATTGTTAGATTTTTGGGATTTATGAATTTTCATTTTTTATTTGTATGAACCCAGTTTTTTTAAGAAATTAGGAATTATAAAAGGGAAATAAATCTTTGATTGGCTTTGACGTTAATAATGATTCCCTGTACTTTTTCGATCCATAATTGCAATGGTTATTTCAAAGATGGATATATACATGAATTATTTTTCGTTTTTTGGTCGAGAATTGCTGACCCTGTAAGTGAAGCCTTTGGTATATATATATATAAATATATATATATATATATATATATATATATATATATATATATATATATATATATATATATATATATATATATATATAGAAATTATGACCTTTTTTTATTTATTATATTATTATATATATAATTGAAACTTCAATGGGTATATCATGTTGTTAACGTCCAAGGCAACAGCAGGTGAAGCACCAAGTTGTGATTTTGTTTTTTGGTTGATTATTATGATGTTTTTATATATTGCCATATAAAGTTGCGAAAGTTTTGAAAGGCTTGCTCAGTAAATCTTCAATATTGTTAAATGGATCCAAGGCAAGCCGCACATAAGTCAACAATTTTATGGTTTTATCCTTTTGTAATTGATAAATGTTACTGTAATTACAAATACAATGGGGATCCAGCATGACGTGAATGGCTATGGATTGTTTTCTAATTCAATTTCCTAGTACTTGAATGTTTTATCCTTTGCTGCAGTGTTGTGTATATTTGTTTGCAAAATATTATGTTGCCTTACGATCGCAGGGCCATTGGGCCACAGGGGCTGTTACAATTTTGATATTGTAAATTTTGATTCCAAGTTTAAATGTTCAGGTTTTCACATTTAAATGTTGATTGGCCAAATTTTAGACCCCCATTTTATTTAATTGTCTGGTAATTTTGATTGAGTTGGTTGAAATAACACGTTGCCGAAGTAACCTCTGTTGCGCAAATTTGATTCAATTGAATTTACAAAAGATGTAGTATGAAATTATTCATGCAAGTTGTTGTCGACCCGAAGGAAGGCGCGGTTTGGCCAGATAATTATATGCCTGTGATGATAAATGTGTGGTGATTACAAAGGTACTTTCCATGTGGATAATGGGATGCCCGAAGGTGACCATTATTTGACAGGACTTATCACCAATATTTGATCATTGCGTTGAAAGTACCGCTAGCAGTTAATTCTTAGAATTCGAAGATTGGGAATTAATGATGCGTTTGGTATCCTGTTTGGGTCTTTAATTTGCCAATTTGGATTTCGAGTGAGCCAATTAAAGTATGAAGTCGCCAAGGTAACTTATCTTGTGGAAATTGCTCATAAGAGATATTGAATGCTGTGTGGGTGTATATCCATGCGAGTATTAATCAGCCCAAAGGATGGTTAATATTTGACCGGGTTACATTCACACTTGTGATGGTAAACACGTAGTAATTATAAAGATTATTTTCATCTGAATAACATAACGTCCAAAGATGGCTGTTGTTTGACAGAAATTATCATTGATGTTTGATCATTACATTAAAATACCTCTAGCAATTAATAATATTATCTCAAGACTTGATATTAATGATGCATTGAGTATTTTTTGTGAGTATCTTTATGATACTTTTGTTCTCATTAAAGTTAATATTACTTATGTATTTGCTAATTTAATCCTCAAAAGTTCTGGCTTTTAGGATTTGAAAAAAAAAACAATAAAGTTTTTTGATCTAGACCTGGCATAAAGATGGAGAAACCCACCTTCTCTCACTCGATCCAGTACCTCCGAAGAGAGAATCAAGTATAGGAAGTGGAACCGCTCCAATCGCTTGGGTCTTATGATAATAAAGCATGATATTCCAGAGATCTTTTGGGGTGTTATTTCGGATGGCATAATTAATGTCGAATTTCCTAGCTAAAGTTGAAAAGTGCTTTCTAAAAGCAATAAAGGTGAAACAAGCACTTATTGGAGAGCTAGTTTTTTCATTAAGAATAAAAGCAAAGGAAATTTAAGGAGCACTTTATAGGAATGTCCAATCTTGCTCACAAACTTAAGGAGTTAAAGCTTGGGCTGTCTAACGACTTGCCCGTGCATTTAGCATTTGGTATTCCTTCATGCACGATCCAGTTAGTTTAAGGCAGCTTATAGCTGTTATGAAGATAAATGATAGCTTAGTGGATTCATTTTATAAGGTGTGCAAGAAAGGAAAGAATAAAGTAAGAGAAGACAAATAGTGCTCGTTTGGTAAATACCTCGAAAGATAAGGGCAAAAAAAAAAAGGAAAATTAAGGATTAAGCTGCTAAGGGCTCATCTTAAAAGAAACAACTAAGGTCACAATTGTTTCTTTTATATGGACATTGGGCATCTAAAGAAGAAATGTCCCAAATATCATGTTTGGCATACCTATAAAGAATTGTTTGAACTTATGAAGGTTAAGTGGTGCTGAAAGATGCATCTATATTGGAATTAACCAAGTCAGTAAAGGATAAGGCTATTGATATTTCATATTGTTGTTACTGGCTAAAATTTGGAATTTAAAAAGACATTTTGGTTTAGTAATCATTTAGATGAAATTTGGTTTTGGCTTCTTATTGAACAAATCAAGAATAATTTTTGTTCATTTAGAAACGATGGATTCAATTTGTCTTTTAAATTCAAATATTGTTGGTACCAGTTAAGCTGTTGACTGTGACGATCTATAATTGCTTGGTATTGAAACCTCTTGTGGTAAACCATTGAGTGAGGACTGTCTTTCTAACATCCCTGGCTGCTTTATGGATTGACGACTGTCCCCACAAACCAACATGGGTCTTTTCAGTGTGCTTTGTCTTCACTCACACGCTTTCCGGGAAAACTTCCCAGGAGGTCACCCATCCCAGAATCGCTCCAAGTCAAGCTCGCTTAACTGTGGAGTTCTTAAGTGATGGGCTACCGAAAAGAAGATGCACCTTGTTAGTATAGGTAGTACCAATCAATTCATATAAGCCTTCTTCAACTCTATAGTCCCATACCTACACAGTCCCAGAATCCCTCTCATTTGGGTGTGTAATCGATTCATTCATGTGTCCCTCCGCCTAGAAGTCTGCCAGGAGCCGCTCCTTGTCCGTGCCTTCTTGCACCGGCGACCACTCCCCGCCCTCGTCGGCACCCGGGTGTTACATGCCCACCAGCTTCCGCTTGGTTCGTCCTCGAACCACACCGTACTGGGAAAGGTGCTGCTCTGATACCATTTCTAACATCCTTGGTTGCTTTATGGATTGACACTGTCCCCACAAACCAACATGGGTCTTTTCAGCATGCTTTGTCTTCACTCACACGCTTCCCGGGAAAACTTTCCACGAGGTCACCCATCCCAGAATCGCTCCAAGTCAAGCTCGCTTAACTGTGGAGTTCTTAAGTGATGGACTACCGAAAAGAAGATGCATCTTGTTAGTATAGGTAGTACCAATCAATTCATATAAGCCTTCTTCAACTGTATAGTCCCATACCTACACAGTCTCAGGATCCCTCTCATTCGGGTGTGTAATCGATTCATTCATGTGTCCCTCCACCTAGAAGCCTGCCAGGAGCCGCTCCTTGTCCGTGCCTTCTTGCACCGGCGACCACTCCCCGCCCTCGTCGGCACCCGGGTGTTACACAATTTGTCTTTTAAATTCAAATATTGTTGGTACCAGTTAAGCTATTGACTGTGACGATCTATAATTGCATGGTATTGAAACCTCTTGTGGTAAACCATTGAGTGAGGAATCATACGACACTAAGCGTAAAGTTAACAGTAATTAAAATTAAGGACCATTATGATACAAACATTCTGGGCACATCTCTATAAATAGAGTTGAGCGACTAGTATGAGGGAATCCAAGATTCCATTGGCCTTATACATTTTAGTGTTTGTCTCAAATGTATTAAAGTTAAATAGATCAGAACATGGCTATCAAGAATACAGTTAAGTCCTAGTAATGACTCTCAAAGATATGGTGAGGAATATGATTAGTCATTCTACCTTACCAAAGTCACTATGGGAGTAACACTAAATATTGCAGCTTAAATTCTTGACAGAGAACCAACTATAGTAACCGACCAATCACTTTTAAGTATAGGAATATCCAACTAAAGCAAGGCCTTATAAGCCTCGCGAAGGAAGTTGAAGTCCTAAATAGTGAGTGGTTACCTTATTGGTTACTCCGAAAGGTCAAAGGGCTATAATTTTTTAAAAAAATCCCAAGTTAAAGATACCTTGAGACAGGACCTGATTAACTCTTTGAGGATATTGAGTTTTGGGGGAGATAAGGTTAGAGACATTATCTTTGAGGAAGAATTGGTTCTAATCCTTGAACCAATTCATATAGTTGCTATTTATATAGCAAATTTGGATCCTTGTGAGGATATTGTTGTTATTCTTCCTATTCAAGATAAGGAAATTATTCCTGAAGGTCAAATTCAACACCCTCAAGAACTAGAGCATCAAGAGTCATTGCATTTTGCCATGATCCACTAAAGAAAGGATAAATATTATTTTGGATAATTATGTAGTATTTCTCCAGGAACATAAGGTAAATGGTGTAATGGAAGATGATTCTATCAACTTCCACCAAACCATATGAAGTTTCAATTCGGAAAAGTGGATTGAAGGAATGAGTACAAGCTCAAGCTAGACAATAAGGTTGAAACTTATCATATTACTTGAAAGTTTCAAAGGGTAATATGGAGAGGTATGAGGCTTGTCTAGTGTCTAAAGGCTATACTCAAAAGAAAGGATTGATTGTAAAGAGACCTTCTTTTCAGTACCAATAAAGGACTCTTTTCGGACAATCATGGCTCTCGTTGTTCATTATAATTTGGAACTTCATAAGATGGATGTCAAGACGGTGTTTCTTAATGGCCACATTGATGAAATAGATGTATATAGTACCACTGTAAAACCTTGAGTCGGAAGACCTAGAGAAGGTGGTTTGCAAACTGATGGAATCTATCTATGGGCTAAAGAAGGTGTCTCATTTGTGATACCATAGGTCCCATCAGGTGATTGTCTCATTTAGTTTTGAGATAAATATCGTGGACAACCGTGGGTTCACAATTTTAGTGGGAGCAAATTTATAATCTTGGTGTTATATGTTGACATTTTACTAGCCAACAGGGATATAGGCTCATTGCACGAAACCAATAAATTTCTAACCAATTTTTTTTTCCTTAGGAATTCAGGTACTTAGAGATCACTCTCGAGGTATCCATGGATTATCACAAAAGAGCTATATCGATACGGTTTTGGATAGGTTCAACATGAGAGATACTAAACCAGGGAATATCCTTATAACTAAGGGAGACTATTTTAGTCTCAATTAATGCCCAAAAGGAAATCTGGAAATTCAGGAAATACAGAAGATTCCCTATGCTTCACCTGTCTGAAGATCCGATGTATGCTTTCGGGTTTGTACGCATCCGAACATAGGGTACATAATGCAGTGTTAGACAGATACTGGAGCAATCCAGAAAAGGATCATTGGAAAGCAGTCAAAATGATCATAAGGTACTTAAAGAGAACAAAAGAATATATGTTCATGGATCAGAGATCTGATAGTTTAGAGATCATAAGGTATTCTGACTCCGATCTTATTGGGTGCCAAGATAGAAGGCATCCAACCTCAGGATATGGCTGAAGAATTTTGTCACTGGGCTGCATATAATAAAAGGAATTGAAAGACCACTCAAGTTATATTGTGACAATAAGTCAGTTGTGTTGTACTCCAATAACAACAGGAGTTTAATGAAGTCAGAGGTTATCGACATCAAGTTTCTAATTATCTATAGAACATACAGGAACAAACTTTATGCAAGCTAACCCACTAGCCAAAGGCTTGACACCTAAGGTCTTTCATGAGCATGTTACTCACATAGGTGTTGGTTTTGAGGTTGCCTTAGATTAGTGGGAGTTTTCTTTTTGTTATCTTGTTCTATGTTTTATGTTTTGGATTTGGTACAAACTTTATGTTATGTTTGATTTTCTGCAGAAATAAAGTTTATGAGGTTATTATTATTATAACTATCTTAAGTTTTGGTTATGTGCAAGTATTTAATTTGCACCTAAGAAACTTCGGTATGATCTCACTAAAGACTTAAGTCGGACCAGTTGGAAATAGGCATGATTTAGAGATCACATTGCATGAAATTTCCATGCCACTCATCCATATCGATCTATATCATCAAGTGCATTGATATGGTGGTCTCCAGGGTTTAGTCACGATATACGTTAGTGATGACAGCCGCGGTGGTCCCATCATTGATGTATGAGGTGGACCAGACTGTAAAAGGGAAGTCTGATGATAAATGGCATTTGGATGCGTGCCTAAGGAATTATGATATAATTATTATGATATGTTGCCCAAGTGGGAGATTGTTGGAATATTTTATTCCAATATCATAATGTGGGCAGATATCGGTAATTAATTATATTAGCTATTTATCTCTTAGGGGCCTTAATTGATATGTGATCAAATTAAGATATAAGGCCAATCAGATTTCTGATTTGATAATTGATATTATCATTAATTATCTGATATGGGTAAAATATGAGTGGATGTCACCGATGACCAATTTCGGAATAATGGGAACCCTAATTGGTCATCACCCTACATATAGGCTATGGTCCCCAATACACAGGACACAATGCACACCGCCTCTTCTCCCCCATATGAAGAGCGACTAAGGCATAAGGAATTCAGGTTGAGGAAGAACCACAAGCCAACGGGTGTTCATTACCCGTCTCTATCTTTCTCTTTCCCTCTTCGTGTTTCAGATCCAACAGTTGGTGATCAAATCTAGTACTCTTGAAGAACGCTTAAGATCAGGAATTTATTCAAGTCTGTAAATCTTTAATAATCTGACATGATATAGATCCTAGGTTTTGTGATGTTTTGTTATAGGATGTATACATTTAGTTATGTATGCTTCAAAGAATAAATAAAATAAAGAATCATGAAATAAAGGATTAATTCTAACATCATCAACTTCTTCTGCAACGTCAGAATACCGACATGGTAATGTGGCTTTTGAATAAATATGATTTAATTCAATTAGTTTTTCTTTTTTCACCCTTTTGGATTCAAGGTGTGTGGTGCTATGCTATCATCCATGATGAGCAACATTATGTTCCAGTACGTGAGAATTAAGCGGCGGATTTCAAAAGAATGTTCCAGTGCTATGCTATCATTGTGGGATTTGATGGCTGAGATAAAAGCTCCCATTATTGGGAAGTTCCAAAAGTACGATGGCGTGTGTGTCTGTTTGGGAAGATGAAGGAAGGACCCAAGGAGCACTGGCCACTGGGCAAACATGTCAAGTTGCAGAAGAAGTTGCGTAGATGGAGAAGAACGTGGGGTGGGTGGAGAAAGAAGAACAGAAAAAAAGAATAATATGATTTTGTTATAAATTTTAATTAAATAAAAATAAAATAAATTTAAATAATGATGTGGCAAAGTTTGATTGGAGGATTGTGTAAAGATGGTTTACACTGTTAGTGCACAGCAATATCCACACAAATTGAGACAAATCAAAGGATCAAAGTGAACCTTTTAAAAGTTAAGAGATCTAAAAAATAAGTTATGAGATCAAAATGGTATTTTAGTCAAAAAAAATTTAGAAATTTTGACAAAGTGGAGAGTAAAAATCAATAATCATGAACTAAATTGAATTTTTTTTTCTTTACTGAATAGCTTATGTTCCAGACCAATTGAAAAAATAACCATTTTAATTTTTTTTTGTTTAAATTTCACTCTCTGTCCAATATTTTTTTATTAATTTGTTTTTTAGAAAACTCCAAAAACAAGCTAAACTAATTGCAAATCGAACTTTGGCCTCATTTAGTCATTCACTTTGATTGTTAGTTAATTTTTGTGGATAAATTATGTTTTCTCTCTATCTATGTCACAGTCAGTTTTTAATTTTCTCATTTGAAGCAGATGAACGCTATAAAATTTCTTACTTCTATCCATTTCAGGTAACCTAATGTTCTGTAAAAACCGAATTATCCAATCCAATCCAAACCGCATTTGATTGGATCGGATTGAATCGGATTTTTTGAAGGAAGCAAACCGATCCAATCCAAACCGCATGTTTTTATCATTGGATCGGATGACTTCTTTGCTTTAAACCGATCCAATCCAATCCGCGAACACCCCTAGCACTCATGAAATTAGAAGAGAGACTCATTAGGCCGTGCATTGATTGGTTTAATGGTTTTTGCTCATTATACTTTAGCGGCTAAGGGACGTTATTTGATAAATAAGTGTTCGGCAGAGAGTGAGGGAATATCGATAATTGATTATTTGGATAGCCACTGTTATGGCGGTTACTTCCACTAGATAAAATGACACGAAGTTCTTCAACCTATAGCCTCATAATTAAGTTCAGGAAAATGGGAAATGCTCCTATAATTATCACTTCGTATAGTCAGCTTCATCCAATTTGGTTGGTAATGAATGATAGGCAAATTAGGCATGCAAATTTTCCACTAGCTTCTATACATATCAGCCTCAGTTAAATAAAATCTTCAAAGGATAGGGCTTCCTGAACATGCATGCATGCATGGGTGACACACGTTTAATGTTTTCTTCCAAGCAAAATTGAAGAACACATTCGAGCACACAAGCGTGAGAGACTGCTACAAACTATATAATGCGAGTAAATAATCAATTTAGTCCCTGAAATTGCGACTTAGTATCAAGTTGGTCCCTGAATTAAGAAAATTATCAATTTAGTCCCTAAAATTACAAATCGTGATTCAAAATGGTCCCTCCGTTAACTGCCATCCCCTAACGTCGTGAAGGGTGCTTATGTGGCACGTTAAGTGCCTTGCTAGACCCCTATCTCATAATCCACCTTGTCAGAAACACAATTTCAGGGACTTAGTTGAAATTTCAGGGACTAAATTGAAACTGGCTAGGATTTTAATTTGGGTTTCATCTTCTTCCCCCACCCTTCTCCAATGGTTTTTTCTGGTTCTCCTCTTTGCTCTGCTCCCTCCTCCTCTGTTCTTCTTCATTCTCTTCATCCATCTATCCCTTTTTTTACTGTAACCGAAGACGAGAATGAGGAAAGGGCACTACAAAAAAAACCTATTTAGCGACCGAAGATTTCGGTCGCTAAACATGATAATTCGGTTGCTATATAGTCTGGCGACCGAATTAGCGACCGCATTAAGGGGGTAGCAGAAACCCTGGTGGCTAAGTGTTTAGCGACCGAACTTGTATTTCGGTCGCAAATTTATGACTGATATTTCGATCGCAAAATTATATATTTCGGTCGCCGTATAGTTGGTCGCATGCTCAGCTCACCTAATTTGGGGACCGATATTCGGTCGCTATTTCAGTCGCAAATTTTGATTTTTTTTTAATTTTCCTGTAACTTAATCCTGCCGACCAAATATTGTTTTTCAACTATTACCCCTTTGATTTTTAATTTCTGATATAAACAAAATACACCAATATTTTTTTTGAATAAATAGAAAACATAAATATGATGTACTAACGATCCATAACACCACAGTCAATATAATCAAGAAAACATATACATTAATTAACGCAAGTTTAATAATTGTTTATAAAAAAACACACCACAATCAATAAGTACTAATCAAAATATCAAAACTCATCAATCTTCTAAAGGGATGAACATGTAGAAGCGAGAACCCCCAAGGTACTTAAACTTTGCCAATGCACTAGTGGACAACAAATACAACTCCCTGATACCATTTGTATATGTTGCAAAATATGTGCGATCCTCATGGATTACTATATTCCCATTGAACAAATTTCCGCTTTTGTCTTCAATAGTCACAACACGCGGTATTTCTTGTCCCCAACGACGGTAGAATGATCGCGGGATTGAAATCAAATCCTGCAAATACACAAGAACAATTTAGTAATGATTAGTTTATGCCTTAACTATCATTACGTGAATCCGATCGTTATTCTTAAGTTGATGAGATACTGTACCTGGTCTATATGGATGGCTGTCTCAAAACATTTAGTCGGATCCATTTTCTGATAAAACAATAAGGAAAACAAGTCATATGTCTAAACTTCATCAAGTGATAATAAGAAAAGATGGAAAGATCCATGTAGCATACTAACATGTTAAAATAGAACAAAGAAATGCAACTTCACATGCAACTTTACAGATTAGCAAATATAGTAGTTTTCAGGAAAGTAGATGCTTTTACATCGTTTTGAAGGATGGTCATAGAGAGGATTAGCATGATTACTACCTTTGGATGCCAAATGGTGTTTCACAATCATTTCATCATAAGATTGAATAACTTAACTCATAAATCAATCTATCGCTTAACAACTAATGACATAAAACAAAACACATAAACCATTCACATGAACATTCTATAATCTCTCAATTAGAATACAGTACTACTATTAACAAGTAATTCCCTATTGAAATCACAGTATTACAAACAACATGTAAGTTACACCCTAAGGTCCCAAAACCCAACAATCAACATTCATTAGCAACATATGCAGAATTCGTACGGTTTTTAGTCAACTTTGATGATTTTATTAAAATACCAAATGAAGTCGGATTTAGACAAACGACCCCTATATGGAAAGCTAAACAAGTCTAGTTTATAAATTTAAATTTAGTTTTGGGAAAAAGCATTCAAAAAAGTAGAGTTTTAACCAACAAGCTACCGCATTCGAAAAACAGGACAGCAATTGTCCTCTAACTTTTACCATAATTTTCTTCATCAATACTCATTTAAAAACATCAAATTCAGTTCCTAAACTGTAGCAAATCGAGTCTAGTTTCTAACAAAATAAGAATCATAAACAATATAATTCTACAGAAAAAGTTATAAGGAAAACACTAAACCTATGTCCATACGGGTTTTCAGGACAGCAACTATAACATCTCCTTATAAGCAATATAACAAACACCTGTCAAGCAAGATCCTTTAACATATCTATTCTCACATATTAGCATATCAACACCATCACAAAATCAAAACCAAATTACAATACACATGCAAATAGAAAATCAACTAATTAGAGCATGTATCAACAACTCCTAAGCTTGGATTGCAACATACTTCAACAAATATATATTGAAGCATATTTTAATACAAACTTAAATAAAATATAGTAGCATCCTATTGAGATCCGCTCTCCACTAACAAGGCAACACATAATTGTCAAACACATGCATAACTTCTAAATTAGCAACACACAACAAGCATCCCGCCTTTTTGACAGGATCACATCCTATTGAGCTCTGCTCTCCACTAACAAACAACACATAATTGCAAATGCATGCATAAATATTAAATTATCAGCACACAATCAGCATCTTGCCTTTCAGGCAGGATACCTTCCTATTAAGCTCAGCTCTCCACTAACAAACAACAAGATATATAGTAGTGATAATAAGAAAAGATGGAAAGATCCATGTCGTATACTAGCATGTTAAAATAGAACAAAGAAATGCAACTTCACATGCAACTTTACAGATTAGCAAACATAGTAGTTTTCAGGAAAGCATATGCTTTTATGTCGTTTTGAAGGATGGTCATAGAGAGGACTTTTCCTACCGAAAATGCCTAGATAACCTAGTAAGGATGGTCATCAACAACTATTTCTGGAAAGCTCCATTTCCTAGTGAAACAAATGAGTAGAAAACCAGAGTTGCTTTCATAATATTGTGTACAGAGCTGCTTTCTAAAATATGGAAGGTAAGATAGAAAACCACTGGAGCCAAAATATGAGAATAAAATAAATCTGCTAGAGAACATGAGGAGGACTTGCGGAAAACAAAACAAAGAGAGAAAATATGTTTACGGACTTATGACACAAGAAAAGAGAAGGAATCTCATGACACCATAATAATTTTGTAAAAAGGCAAGGGAGAAACAGGCCAAGGGTGGGTGGGAAATATACGCAACAAACCTGGCAACAGAAAGACCAAAGACCAAAGACACAACTTATTGCAATAGATAATAACCTCTAAAGAACCTGGATATCTAAGAGACTATGACTCATTCTGCGTAATGGAAAGAAAATATCAACAGCATATCATGATTGCCTCTTAATTATCCAAAATCAATATGTCCATCAAGAATATCCTCTCCCAACCAAGAACTTCAATCAAGTTGTGATGTAAGGGGCGGAAATGATTTCATGTGAAAATATGTTTGGCCTTTTAGGGTTACTATATGGTGTATCTTTTTGCACATTTATATCTTACAATTAAACTTTAGCATAAATGAAAAACAATAAGGACACAGTAGAATTACTTTACTTGACCCTTTGTTTGAACTCACATACTTGCCATTTTTCTTTTATGCATTTGAGTAATATGACTAATATAATAGCAATCACTTTCTTAAATTCAAACAAAAATTAAAGCAAAAACTGATATTAGCAAACTAAAAATATAGGCAGAAAAGCAAGGGTCAAATGCATATATTAGCATTCACCCAAAAAAAATACAATATATTAGCAATATGATAACAGGTCTCAATTTAAACTCTGAAAATAGTTTATGAACATAAAAATCACATCAAGATAAACTATATGAATGAGATAAAACTTAAGAAATGTCCTATAAAAAAATAAAAAATAAAAATTAAGAAATGTGTAGTGTGAAAGCCTGAAAGGCTTCTTAATCCACTTAGGAAGAAAAATTCAGTTATCTAACTATTTCCCCAGAGAAAAACTTGGCATTACCCATAGAGAAAATTCTCAAACAACTCACGTGCATTTTTCATAATCAACTTAATTCACACAAACAACTTAACATCAAATATAATTTTAGAACAAAGAACAAACAATAGACAACAGAGAACTTGTGGTCAGGATTTAACCACCATTATAATTTGGCTGAAGAACAGAACCACTAAATGTAGCAGAATGAGACCAAAAACGTAAAGGAGCCGAGTGACTACTACCAGGACACCATAAAAAGGAAAGGAACACGCACCAATAACAAAAACATATGGCAAAACAATTACTTGAGATCAGCAATAAAGCAATGAAGTTGAAGTTACAGGAAGTTTCGATATTAGAATCAGCAAAAAATCGGGATGTTACAGGATCAAATATATCAAAACTGGTCAAGTCATGAGATCCAAACACATCATCAAAACCAGTTCCATTAACATAGTAAATGCACAAACCAGAGGAATAGAGAGAGAGAGATAGAGGCGAGGAGAGATGAAAACATACCAGAGAAGGAGGAGGACGGCGGCGCTGCTCTGGTGGTGCCGACAACGGTGGTAGCCGTGCGGAGAAGGAGGGAACTGAGAGAGAGAAAAAGTTAGAAACAGATAGAGAGAGAGAGAGATGGAGAGAGAGAGAAGAGAGCTTACCGTGATGGTAGTGGCCGGAGGAGGGGCGGCAGTCGCGAAACCGTGGTGGCCGGAGGAGAGAAAGAGAGATCAAGCGAGAGAGAGGAAGAGAGATCGCGAAATGGAAGAAGAAAGGGGTTTCTGCGTTTTTAAGGATTTTAATTTTTAGCGACCGAATATTTCGGTCGCTAATTCGGTCTCAAGGGTGCCATTTCAAAATTTAAATTCATAAATTTAGCGACGGATTTTTAAATCGATCGCTAAGACGCGCTGTTTTAGTTTTTTAACGCGTCGTTTAGCGACCGAATTAATATCGGTCGCAAATGTAAATAAAATTTAATCGCTGCATTTAATTCGGTCGCCATTTCAGTCGCTTAAAAAGGTATAAAATTTCTGACTTTTAAGTTCCTTTATTTAGCGACTGCAATAAAGACCGATAACCCTGCTACGCTCTATTTCGGTCGCTATTTCGGTCGCAGTATTAACTCTAATCAGTCTTTCGTGTAGATCCTATAACAGGTCGCCATTTTGGTCGCCAAAAACAACCAAAAAATTCGGTCACTATTTTTGGTCGCTAAACAACCTTTTTTTGTAGTGGGGGTGCAATTTAAATCAAAGTAGCATCACAACTCCAAATGCCGGCAGATTCAAGGTTGGGGAGGACGATTTTGTGGCAGCCCAGGGGTTGGGATGAAAGACATGAATTGAGGTACTCCTCCCCGGGATGTTGAAGCCCCTGGTGGTGCTGGTATGCGAACCATAACGGGTCTTGTATATGGTGGTGGCATGGGTACAAGTGATGGTGCTTGAGATGGTGTAGGTGGCGTCACTGGTGTAGCCTTCTCCCTGGATGGAATAACTGGACCTCTGACTCCATACCTCCTAGCCTGCACAATTAAGATCAAAAAGTGAGTATCGAGTTGGTCCCTGTAATTACATACTTAATATCAAATTAGTCCCTGACATGTGTAACTTAAATTCGAATTAGTCCCTGCGCACATACCCTTTGTGGTGCATTCACTTGCTGTTGGGGCACTTGCACTGGAACTTCCTGTGCAAGCTGAACTGGAACTTGTCCTACATCATCCCCTGCTTGTTGAACTTCCTGTGACTCCAAAGAAAAAAAGTCCACAAGTTTGTAATTTATTCAAAGTACATTCAATCAGCACCAGTAAGGGCATAAATTCTAAACATCCACAAAGAACTTACCCTTGTTGCATCTTCCTCATTTGGTGCTTCATTTGCTGGTGCAGATTGGGGGAGAGGTATCTCAGTTACTGGTTCCTCTTGCTGTTGAGCTGATCTCCTGGAATTAGGTAATTGGGCAACTCCTATGTTCATGCATCCTTTGCTATTGTGACCTTCAATTCCACATCTTGAACATGTGAAAGTTGGGTAAGACCTCTTCAGCTTCCTAGGGAAGACCCATTACCCCCTTTCCTCATTTTCGTCTTTGGTTGCAGCAAAAAATGGGATGGAGGGATGAGGAGAATGAAGCGGAACAGAGGAGGAGGGAGCAGAGCAAAGCGGGGAACCAGAAAGAGCCATTGGAGAATGGTGGGGGAAGAAGATGAAACTTAAATTAAAACCCAAGCCAGTTTCAATTTAGTCCCTGAAATTTCAACTAAATCCCTGAAATTGTGTTTCTGACGTGGAGGCAAGGTGGATGATGAGATGGGGATCCAGCAAGGCACTTAACGTGCCACATAATCACCCTTCACGACGTTAGGGGACGACAGTTAACGGAGGGACCATTTTGAATCACGGTTTGCAATTTCAGGGACTAAGTTGGTAATTTTCTTAATTCAAGGGCCAACTTGATACTAAGTCGCAATTTCAGGAGTAAATTGGCTATTTAGTCTATATAATGCAAAGTCACAATCATGAGCCTCTCCGCCAACTTCCTAGACTCTATTAATTAATCATTACAATTTTGAAGCAAAATAGACAAGAGAAGGGTATAATTTATTTTTTTATTTTTTTTTTAAAAAACACTTGTGTGATTAAGTTTTGCCTTTGAACTTTAAACTGGAGGCGAAGGAAATGAACTCACTAGAAAATATATAAAAGCAAGGTCAAGTGTTATGTAATTTTTAAAAAAAATTACTATTTTACACATAATGGAATCTTCCATCAAAACAAATCCGGTACCATACATATATATATATATGAATATTATTATAATTACATAAATAATAGGATGGGTTCGGGTTTGGGGCGAGTATGTGTATTCCCATCCCCGCCCCCATCCCAAGTCGAGTAAGGTTTTCCCCGTCAAAGTTGGGACGGGTTCAGGTTGGTACCAACGGGTTCAGGTTTTATTGCCATGCCTACCAGCTTTGGTCGAACGATTTGGTAAACAAAATATGACATTGTCAGGGTCATTTTTCAATGCATAAACCATTAAAAATATTAGTCCCTCTGGTCCACAATATAAGAAACAAATGAGTCATTTTTTTTGATCCACAATATAAGAAATATGTATCAATTTTCACACATATTAAATATTAATTTTCAATATTGCACTTATTAATTACTATCATTAATTATAAGCCATCAAAATATTAATTAAAATTAGAAGGGGTATTTTTGGAAATTTATGAGTATTAATTACAATTAACTCATTCCAATACATTTCCTTAGTCTGTGTGTTTTAGGGTTTTGTTTCTTATATCGTATACCCGATAGAGTATATTGGGATTAAATATTATTATCTATCACATTTTTTGGAAGCTAATTCTAATTTTTAAATATTTAATTTTTTAGAAGATAATATGATTATGTGAGTGATTCACTGGTTGAACCAGATAAACTTATATATGTTAAATATGTAAATTATATATATATATATATATATATATATATATATATATATATATATATATAATATTTTCAAGCATAACTACCAATAATTGCTTAGCCCAGCAATAAACCGGTGTGCATTGAACGTTCATGTGTGGGGTTCGATTCCTTGCAAATGTAAGTTTTGCAAATTTGATGTGGAACGAACGTGTGTGTTGGACCATCGTGGAGCGCACGTGAGCACTGTGCGAAATAATAATATTTGTTTAATTTAAATTCTACTAATAAAAAAAGACATAATTGTAAATGAAGAAGATTGATATATTGAATAATTTCCTTAATATAATGGCTCGTGCCATCCATTTATTGAAAGACTTACAATCGAATATAAAATGTCACTTATAATCGTTTTAATGAATATTCTACCGTTTCGGTAAAGAAATGGTGAATTCGATTTTCCATGCCAATTTATAATAAGTAAGACCTAAACAAAACAAGGACACTCTCCTTGGGTTAATTCACATATAAAGTCATGAGCGTATTGTACATTTGGATAAATTGTTGAAGAAGAAAAAAAAAACAAGAACACACTTTTATCATACTCCTTCTTCTTTTCTTTTCTTTTTTATAAAACACTTTTATCACATTTCTCTTAATCACAATCTTTGTCATTGTATAGATTTCATGTGAGACCCACCAAAATACATGGTCTCACATGAAATCCATCAAATAATAGAGACTCTTTTAGATGAATGTGATGCTAGAGGATTATTTGTTTTGTTTTCATTTTCGTGTTTTTAGAAATAATTAAGAAATTGTTACCTTGTTTTCATTATGTTTCCTATTTTCAGAAATTTGTAAAGAAAACACTGAAAACAGATTTTAAAAACAAGAAACAAAATGAAAACAAAGTAGTAATCCATAATACACTAATGGCCGGATCGACTTTTCACTGTGGACAAGCCACTGCTAGACACGTGGTGGCTGCGTGGGTCCCACAAACAATTTTTATATTTTGTTTTATTTTACATTCTTTTTATAGTGAATTCTCTCAAACCCATAATAATTTTTGGGTAACTTTTACCCAACCTAGATGGCCCAATCAAAAGACATTCCATCAATTAAATTGTTCATATCATATCTACATTGGATAAACTTCCCTTTTTATATAAAAACCCTCAATCAATTTTTGATTTTAACTTTTGATTCAAAGGACCTTGTTGTAAAAAAAAAATTAAAGCTCATTCAATTTCTCTTTTTTATTTTGCAAATCAGAATCCACTATTTTTAAAGAGAGTCATTGAAGAAAACGATTCATCTCCACCTTCATCCACCACCACCACCGTCAAAGAGCATGTTCCATTCCTAAGCACCACACCTCTAAGACCACGATCTGCGAAAATCAAAGACAACTATTGATGTTTTACCTCTTATCCTCACCTGCAGCAGCTCGAGCCTAGCCTCGATTCGATGCCTTTTAATTCATTTTTTGACAACTTTTTGAACTTAAAATTACACCATTTGAATCCTAAATTATCAAATAACTGTCCCCGATAAAAAAACATTCGAAAAGTTGCTGAGATGTCCAAGAAAACGACCAAGAACGATCGCGGGTCGCGCGAACCCACATTCATGTATTCTGGATCTTTCTGACCCGTCTGAAGGTTGTGGTGGGGTCAGGTTTTCCCCGTCAAAGTTGGGACGGGTTCAGGTTGGTACCAACGGGTTCAGGTTTTATTGCCATGCCTACAAGCTATGGTCGAGCGATTTGATAAACAAAATATGACATTGTCAGGGTCATTTTTCAATTCATAAACCATTAAAAATATTAGTCCCTCCGGTCCATAATATAAGAAACAAATGAGTCATTTTTTTGATCCACAATATAAGAAATATGTATCAATTTTTACACATATTAAATATTAATTTTCAATATTGCACTTATTAATTACTATCATTAATTATAAGCCATCAAAATATTAATTAAAATTAGATGGGATATTTTTGGAAATTTATGAGTATTAATTACAATTAACTCATTCCAATACATTTCCTTAGTCCGTGTGTTTTAGGGTTTTGTTTCTTATATCGTAGACCCGATAGAGTATATTGGGATTAAATATTATTATCTATCACATTTTTTGGAAGCTAATTCTAATTTTTAAATATTTAATTTTTTAGAAGATAATATGATTATGTGAGTGATTCACTGGTTGAACCAGATAAACTTATATATGTTAAATATGTAAATTATATATATATATATATATATATATATATATATATATAATATTTTCAAGCATAACTACCGATAATTGCTTAGCCCAGTGATAAGTGTGATTTCACCTCATATTTCCTTCACAATTTGCATACATTTTCATATAGATTAGGCTTATTTTATTTGTTTAATTGTTAATTTTATCTTGGAATGAGTAAGGTGGTTTTGTGGTGCTTGTGTGCAGGAAAAGTAGATTAAAATTCTCAGGATCAGTCGAGTTGGAGCTGGCACAAAGATGGGAGCTTGGAAGACAAGAAAATGGGACAAACAGAGCCCATCACGGCCGTGATCAAATGAAGCTGAAAAAGAATGAAAAAAGTCAGAAGCTGTCACGGCCAGGCCGTGATGCCCATCATGGCTGTGACATCCATATTGAGACAGACACCCTCAGGGCAGAATCTATCACGGCCAGGCCGTGATGGCAATCACGACCGTGACAGACCATTTATTGAAGCAGCGCACAAGGCAGAAGCCATCACGGCCAGGCCGTGATGCGCATTACTTGGACCTGAAACAACTGATTTGGATTTGATTTGTATTGGTTTAGGATTCAAACTGCTCAATCTTATAAATAGGACCTAGGAGCTCGAGTTTTGGGACTTTTTTTTGAACTGTTTACCTTAGGATTTTTGAGAAATTCTCTTCTTCTTCTCCTTCTCTTCTCTAGGGATTTTTCTGTGTATGTTATTTCAACCAAGCTTGCTACAGTAATGGCAATGCTTGAGTAGTAGTCTAGTTTCTGGGAATTGGGGCTATGCCCGAAACTTGTTTATGGTGATGTATATATTTTTATTTCTTGTTAATTCAGATTTGTTTTTGATTCGATCCCTATCACTTTAATTACTCGCGAATTTGGTGGCCACTTGTTTGCGTGCCATAGATATACTAAGGACGAACCTAGCGGTGAACTTAGGTATCGGATCCATAGGAATCGAACTTGGGACTGAAATCAAGAGAGTTAGAAGCCGTCCTTCGAGGATTCACGAATCGTCACAAAACTCAAGGGGTCCGATCTAAATTCAATTACCATGAGAGTAGGGATTGATTTAATCGGGCACGACTTTTGTAACCCGAGAGGGAGCATTAACTAATTTAAGACAGATTCGCCTTCAAAACAAATTTTGGTATTTGACAAGGAGAGGAATCGATTCAGTATCATAAACAGTTTTGTGGTATCCCAATTCCTGGAAATCCATTTTAAATTCGAAAACCCCCGATTTGAATCGCTTTCTGTTTTGTTTAATTGCGAAATTAAATTTGATTGTTACTTGATCCTATTTCAAAAATTAAAACCTTTTCAAAATCTTAGTCCAGTTTTATCGATTTACTAATTAGTTGAGGTTTGAGATCACGGTCCCTGTGGGATCGATCTTTTTATAACTTGGCAACGAATCCGGTACACTTGCCAGAATTTATCACATCAAGTTTTTGGCACCGTTGTCGGGGACTGTTTTCTTGAATTTCAATTTAATTTTCAAATTGATTTTTCTGGACATTTTTTTTTATTACTTATTTCTTTTCCTTTTTCTAGAGTATCTATCTCTCTACCATAGGTATTCTTCCCTTTTATGCAAAGATCCCTAAGTCTTGGAAGCCTTGTTGAAGCCGACCCCGAGATCGAAAGGACCTTCAATAGACGTAGGAGACTACAAAGAGAGAGAGAGGTTGATCCCCATTCCACTAATGGCGAATCTACCGGATACCAAACCGCTGAAGGACTACGCAGCCCCAAATGCTAGGGGTCTGCGAACTGGGATTGCAAGGCCGAAAATTGAGGCGGAAAACTACACCATACCGCCTCACTTAATTAGCATGATTAGGCAACACCAGTTTGGAGGATTACCCTCGGAGGACCCGACCGATCATATGGAAACATTCCTGGAATTCACCGATGCGATAAGGATTCAAGGTGCCTCGATCGATGCTATCCGCCTGAGGTTATTCCCTTCCTCTCTGACTGGAAAAGCGAAAGCTTGGTTGAAGCAAGTTCTCGCTAACACGTTGACAACTTGGGACCAGCTAGAGCAAGCATTCTTGGATAAATTCTTCCCTCCATTCAAGACTGCTTACCTAAGGACTCAGATCACCGGCTTCTTCCAAAAAGACGGAGAATGCTTATCCGAAGCTTGGAATCGCTACAAGGGATTGTTGGAGTCTTGCCCACATCATGGGCTGGAAAAGTGGTTGTTAGTGCACACCTTCTACAATGGATTGGATTATTCGTCAAAGGTATCACTCGACTCCGCAGCTGGTGGAGCCTTCATGACCAGACCCCTGACTGAGGCGTTCAACATCATTGAGAACGTGGCCACCAATTATCACCAATGGGGCTCAGAAAGAGGTATTAACCCGAAAAAGCTTTCGGAGGGTAAGTTCGAAATGAATAGTACCGATCTGATTATGTCTAAATTCGACGATTTGATAAGCTTGAAAAGGCTCATGTGAGTTCAATCGGTGCTACTAATGTTGTTTGTGAGATTTGTGGTGTGCAGGGACATGACATAATGGAGTGCCCACATGGTGTCGCTTCTGAGTCCGGTGCTTCAGGGGAACAAGTGAACTCTTGTCACAATTTCTACGACACAAACCCGAAGCTGCCAAATTATGCTCCCCCAAATCCCTACAACCAGAGGAGAAATAGTCCTTACCTTTCCTATGGAAACTACAACAACACGCTGAATCACGAATTCCAAGAAGGACAAGGTAATAGGAAACCCGCATCTGGGTATCCTCAGGTACAAAAATCTAAACTCGAGTCTCTCATAGAAAACTTTGTTGCTACTCAAACTAAACATAACGAAGAATTTAGGAAACAAGGTAGAGTAGTTAATGAGGAAATAAAAGAACTAACATCTAAGGTAGATAACTTACCCATCCATAACAAGATGTTAGAAACTCAAATTGCCCAACAAGCTGGAAATTAGATGAGGCAACCGGGCAAGTTTCCTGGACAACCTGAGGTAAACCCAAATAATGAACAGTGTAAAGCCGTGAGTCTAAGGAGTGGTAAGAAACTTGAAAACCCCGAGGCTAAAGGGGATAATAATGAAAAGAGTGTAGCTGAGGAGGAGGAACCTACTAAGACACAACCCTCAGGAGAGGAAGAGCCTGGTGAAAAAGTGTCTAAGTATGTACCTCCACCACCTTACCAACCCCTGATACCTTTTCCTCAAAGGTTGGCTAAGGCTAAGTTAGATAAGCAGTTTGGAAAATTTCTAGACGTCCTCAAGAAATTGTACATTAATGTAGCCTTCACTGAGGCATTACAACAAATGCCGACATATGCTTAATTTCTTAAGGATATCTTGTGAAATAAGAGAAAGCTAGAGGATTATGAGACAATGGCTTTAACTGAGGAGTGCAACGCTCTAATTCAAAATAAATTTCCTCCTAAGTTGAAAGATCCATGTAGTTTCTATATTCCCTGCTTAATTGGTAACATTAGTTTTGATAAAGCTCTTTGTGATTTGGGGGGCTAGTGTTAGTCTTATGCCACTCTCTGTTTGCAAGAAGTTGGAGATGGGTGAACTGAAACCCACAACAATCTCCCTTCAATTGGCGGATCGGTCCGTCAAATTCCCAGTGGGCATCTTGGAGGATGTTCCTATTAGAGTGGGTAAATTTTTCATTCCTGCGGATTTTGTGGTACTTGAAATGGAAGAGGATTCCCAAATCCCCATTATTCTTGGTAGGCCTTTCTTGGCAACCGCAGGAGCCATCATTGATGTTAAAAATGGGAAATTAACCTTAACTGTGGGTGATGATAAAGTTGAATTTGATTTAGCTAAATCTATTAAACACCCTTCTTTTGAAGATTCTTGTTGCAGGATTGACTTAATGCACTAAGTGGTGAAAGAAGAATCTACACAAGCTTGTGTTGATGACCCGCTGGAAGTGTGTTTGATTGGTGGAGACTTAAGCGCTCATGGAGGAGAAGTAAGGAATTACGCCCGCTTTCTGGAGGCTAGTCCTGAAATTCCTCCCAACAAAACAAAGAAAGAGAAACTGGAGTTGACACCAGGAAAAAGTAATCTGAAAAATGAAGAAGCCCCTAAGGTAGAACTAAAACCCCTTCCCTCAACATTGAGGTATGAATTTCTTGGTCCTAACTCTTCCTATCCGGTAATTGTGAATGCTAGCTTGAATGAGTTGGAAACTGAGAAATTACTTAGGGAGCTTAGAATGCATAGGAAAGTGATAGGATATACAATTGATGATATTAAAGGCATAAATCCTTCCTTTTGTATGCATCGCATTTTAATGGAAGATGAGCATAAACCATCCATTGAGCATCAACGTAGATTAAACCCTAATATGAAAGAGGTGGTTAAAAAGGATGTGCTCAAGCTTTTAGATGCAGGGGTTATTTATCCAATCTATGATAGTGAATGGGTTAGTCCGGTGCATGTGGTTCCTAAGAAAGGGGGGATGACTGTTATTCAAAATGAAAATAATGAACTAATCCCTACTAGGACAGTAACCGGTTGGAGAATGTGCATCGATTATAGGAAACTAAATAAGGCAACAAGGAAAGATCACTTCCCCCTCACATTCATTGATCAAATGCTTGAAAGGTTAGATAGGCATTCATACTTTTGTTAATTGGATGGATATTCTGGTTTTCACCAAATTCCTATGCATCCTAGTGATCAAGAAAATACCACGTTTACTTGTCCCTATGGCACTTTTGTCTACAGAAGAATGCCTTTTGGTCTATGTAATGCTCCGGCTACCATTCAAAGATGCATGACTGCAATCTTCTCTGAATTTATTGAAAACATCATGGAGGTTTTTATGGATGATTTTTCTGTTTATGGAACTACCACTACAAAAAAACAATTGTTTAGCGACCGTACTTTTCGGTCGCTAAACCATGTAAATCGGTCGCTATTTGTTTTAGCGACCGAATCAGAGACCGATTTATGGTGGTAGCTGAATACATGGTCGCTAAGGTTTTAGCTACCGAATTATTATTTCGGTCGCTAATTAGCGACCGTAAATTCGATCGCTATAAAATAATAATTGGTCGCTGTTAGGTTGGTCGCATTTTTTGGGTAACCATTTTTAGCGACCGATAATCGGTTGCTAATTCGGTCGCTAATTTTGGTTACTGTTAACCTATATTAGCGACGGATTTTCGGTCGCTATACATCATCTGGAAATCTTAAATAAAGTTTAGCGACCGAATTATTGGTTTCTAATTCGGTCGCTAAACTGGTTATTATTAATTTTTTTTTAATTTTAATTTTTATAACAATTTTTTTTCTGATTTTCTTTAAACGTTAAAAAAATTACTAATAAAACACACCAAATAACTTATGAAATATACAATCATAAAAAATAATAAATATATATAAAAAGAATAATCCAAAATGTCGTACAACAATCGTTTAAAGTAAAAAATATGGAGAGAAAAAATCAGTCATGATGAGGGGGAGATGGAGGAATCCAATCATCCTCAGCGTCCGTACCACCGACGTCTGCTAGCTGATCGTCCTCTGCAGTAGCAGCATCGTGTGGCCGGCGGCGGAATCGGAGGAGCGGCAGCAGCGGCGGCACAACCGCCGAGCATCATCTCGAGCAACTCGAGTCCGGATCCTCATCTGCTCCAACACCAGCCGCAGATGTCCGCCCTGCTCGATGCTCGCCGCATCATTCGGTGTGCCCGAGTCAACTGTGCAATCTGGTCCGCCATCTGCTGCTCTCTCTCGCTCTTCTCCCGAAGCTCCGCGTTCAGCTGCGTGATGGTGTCCTGCATTTGGTGGAACTGCTCCTGAGGGACGGTATCGGCGCGAAGAAGGAGCAAGGCGTCTTGGACGATGAAGCGATGAACTCGGCTCCCAGGTGTCCGAGGCCATACACGTGCCCCTTCTTGTTCCTGCCCCCGACGACCTCCAAATAAATGGCATTATCGTTGATGGAGACAGGAGAGCAGCCATCACCAGTCAAAGCCTCATCTTGTGACTGTGAGGCACGTGATATGGCATCGTCCTTCTTCTCGTTGAAGCCCGCCTACAAAGTATAGTTGAATAGATTTAGTTAAAATAATTATATCCAATATTAACAAATCATTTATAATAAATTACAAGTAAACACTAAATTATTTTTTTGCTTACAAAGATAGTTCACGGGCCTTGTCGTTGACCCATGTCCCCGACTTTAACTTCTTCGTCCTCTCCACCAACTCCATAGCAGTCGGGGCCCGCTTGTTTCGTGCTTTCTGCATGAGAATAATATAATATTAAATTCATAAGAATAATTAAAAATGAAAACTAATTAATTAAATAGTATATTAAGTCAAAAGTTTAATGTATTACCAGCTCGTCGTAGTGGGCGGCGGTGATTTAGACCCACCGGTCCAAGCACATGCGCCACCATCGAAGCTCGATTACGCCGAGCCGTGGCCTGGATCTCCTGGAACTTCTCGGTAGCCCAAGATCTTGGGTCCAGCTGCCTCATGATCTCAGGATCCACCCACCTCCCCTTATTCTGCCCCTTCCTCAGCTTGTTCATCAGATTCTTCGTAACCAGTGAGCCTTTATGCTCAAATATGTCCTTGACGAGAGCCTCTAAAGCTAAGTCCCACCTATACTCTTTCTGCAACTTACAGTTGTTAGGAAATTCGTGTGTACATATATATAATGTAAATTTAATTTAAAAAACTTAATAAACTGTTACCTTAAACTCTAGAAACAACTGATCCCTATGGCCTAGTGGGATGGCCTTCCATGTAGGCCATGGACCATCAAACTTGCGTCGCAGGATCTTCGAGATCGAATCAGAAGGGCCCTTCATGCGTAAAGCTGCAGCAAAATTAGAGCATTAATAAATGTTATAATTAAATTTTAAAAACAAGTAAATAGAAATTAACGATACTTTATATATATTAAAAAATTAAATTAGCATACTCGTTATCCCCCCTGGGGATAAGAAGAATCCTCCTGTCGGATGGACCACGACTCTCCTGTCCCGAAGATGATGATGGTCCTGTCGTCGTAGGTGTGGATGATGAGGGTGCAGCCTGTGTCCCGACCACATGAGGATGGGTGGGGGTGCAACTCCATCACCCTGAGGTGTCCCGTCAACAGAGGTGCTGGCAGGATGGTCTCGATCTGAAGGCTGTGGGTCGGCCGGCGAAGGGACTCTCGCAGCACGACCTCCACGACGACCCCTACCTCTGGAGGAATCTGCCATCTGTGAAAAAAATGAAAATATGATTACACAACAGTGTAAATAATACAAAAATAAATTACCTAATAAGTAGAATGACATTCACACAATGAATTATGACATAAATAAATTACCTAAGTAGAATCTCCGTCACTAAATTCACCCTCAGTCTCATCAGTATCACTTGATCGGAATGTACCTTCGCTAGATGCGTCCAACTCGGATTGATCCATTAACTCTCTTTCAACTTCTTCCCCATTTACGGAAATGTCCGGAGAGAATTAACAATAATGTCCGGCGTAATTTGCAACGCGATGCGTGGGGTCTTGAAAACTCATCATCTTGGTACGGAGCATCTTTTTCAGGCTGGTTGATTACATTATCAGTAATTATACTGCGAGCCTTTATCTTAATAACACCCAACCAGCCATGATGTCCTTCGGGATATGGCGAGTAATAAACCTGATCTGCTTGTTGTGAAAAAATGAATGGGTCGTACGCCTTATTATACCTTCGAGACAGCCTAACTTGAACAATACCATAATTTTTATCTATTTTTGTCCCTACGTCAAGCACATGCATAAACATTAAATTATCAGCATACAATCAGACAAGATCACATCCTATTGAGCTCCGCTCTCCACTAACAAACAACATATATTGACAAACACATGCATAAACATTAAATTAATTATCAGCATACAATCAGACAAGATCACATCCTATTGAGCTCAGCTCTCCACTACCAAACAAGACGATAATTCACATAATACATTACACTGAGTGTTCAGAGAACTGACCTGAGAGAGAAAACACAACTGAGCAAGGATAAGTGGAGGAGCCGGTAGAAGAATATGACAACAAGGACCTATCGTGCATAAATGAAATTATTCATTTCAAATCAAATCACTATTCCAAAACCAAGGAAAATATTTGCTAATAGAAAGCAAAGGAAAAGAAACTGAGTCATTGTTTTGAAGTTTTTGGTTTCTGAAATTAGGTGCTTTGAAACTATGGAGAAAGATAATTTTGAGGTTGGCTAATATCAAGATTCCTATGTAGTCTTTTAAAATCCACAAGATTCTTTTATACCAAAATAATCTTTTAAAATCTCAATCCAATACACCAATTTAAATTGAAGGGTAGGAATATAGAGCAAGCCTTTTAAACTTACTCTTGAACCAATAGAAAACCAAACTTAATCCCTTGTATGCAGTGACCTGAAAAATAGATATTATTCCTTCCTACTTTTGTTCACTTGTGGGCCATGTTTCTTACTTTCACTTTCCATTCTCAGATAGTGTTGTCCATTTGAGTTCCTCTGCTATACAACTTTGGAAATAATATTACCACACCTTTTTTCTTAGATAACCTTTATCCCCTCACATGTTATAAGTTTCCTGTGCATGAATTGCACATAATTTATATAATAATGTACGCAAAAAATTTATATGATAAAATTAAAGTGATGTGCCAATATCAATTTCCTAACTGCATTAGGTTCCAGAATTGATCCTTCAAATTTTAATCCAATATGCATTCTTATTCGTTTGTCATTTAAAAGTTTAAATCATATTCTGATATTTGAAAGTGGATATATATATATATATATATATATATATATATATATATATATATATATTATGACTTTGTTCTGAGAATCTGATATCCCTCTCGACTTGGAAGTGCCAAAGCCCATCTAGCCATCCTTTATCTTTGTTCTAGAGGAAAATTCTTAACAGTTAGAAGCCGAATAAATCTGTAGTTCCACAGCTTCTTAGTGTCATTTTATTAGTCCTCAATGTACAATATGCATAGTTCTCTAGCACCCTAGTATGTGGGGTTGAATGTTATGTATGGTAAAGTATGCACACAAAGACATGAGGGAACAATGGTTGCAGATCAAGGCACTTGGAACAATGGTAGTTGGAAATGGGATTTCAGCTGGAGGAGAGGTTTGTTCGTTTGGGAGGAAGACATGGTGGCTACACTCCTGCAAATACTGGACAATGCAGTTTTGGTGGAAAACAAGGAGGATTGCTGGATTTGGAGAGGGGGAAATGATCAAAACTACACGGTCAAATCAGCATACTCAGCTCTGACAACAACAGTTTCTAATGGTGTTAATACTCGGCACTTCAAGTTCCTATGGGAAAGAGGCATACCACTAAAGGTGGGAGCTTTTTGTTGGAGGGTCTTGTTAGATAGGGTCTTGTTAAATCTGGTTAGAGTAAGAATGTGGACTTGGTGCAAGGCTTTGGTGAAGAAGGCTTCGTTCTCCTACATAGATTGGTGTTTAAATCCAGATTTCGCATCAAATCATTAGGCTATACTCACCGACGGAACTTGGCTACCTAGTCCATGTCCTGCTGTTGTTGACTATTATTTTGTAGGGCTGTGTATCAAGCATACAATGTATCAAGCATAGAAGTATATCAAATAGGAGTGGCTACTAATACTCGGACTGGTGTATTAATCCTAATCCTTTGGGTGACTACGATTCAAATATGCTCTGCATAAAACGCAGGATCTCTGCTGAGTTTGTTTTTCTACTGTTTCTGTTGACTGCTAAGTTGTTGATGTTGGTTCTGTTTTTGGTCTGGTATTTTGCGAAGGGTTTGCAGGAGGTGACTGGCATGTGGGCTGGTCTTAGGCTATTTAGCTTAAGCAGCAACCAATATAAATCTGGTGCTGCCATTACTTAGTGTTTGGGCGCAATTCTGTGGATGGCATTTCGGAGTGGTAGGTGGCAAGTGGGACAATCCTTATCTCCCGTTTCTGCAGTGGCTAAACATGGGGCTGGAAGAGTACAATTTAATTCAAGGTCTCAAATGGCTAAGTTTAGGTGCTGTGGCTTTAGTGGTTATTTTCTGTTTCTGTGGCTTGGTTTGGCTAGTGGGTGAGCAGTGTTAGGTGTCTTTTTGTTGGGGGAATATCAATTTCATTTATTCTCCCTGTTTCTTTGTTGCTGGGTTTGTGCTTTGTAATACAAATACTGCTTCCTAAGTTAGTATTTTCTTTACATTGTTCATTCCTTCACTTTGATATCTTTGTATTCGGGTTAGAATACACCTTGTATTCTTTTCAATATACATCTTTGCTTATCAAAAAAAAAAAACAGAGGTCCTGAACCAGGGGAGCCTCAAATGGCCACCCAACAACCCACAAGAAATGAAATTAGGACAAGGCAGCCTCCTTCATATTTAAAGGACTATTACTGTTATAGACCAACAATCCTACCCTTATGTCATTACAGAAGATCCAAAACTGACATAGAATATCCCATTTCCAAATATATAGACTATGACAGTTTCCCTAATAAACACAAAGCTTATGTGGCTGCCATTGCTCAACAAGATGAGCCTAGAAGTTATATAGAAGCTGTCCAAAAGAAAGAGACAGAGACAGAGACAGAGAGACATCAGAAAGAGAGAGAGAGAGAGAGGGAAGAGGAGAGAAGACAAGGTAGCTTACCCTTGGTGGTGGTGGTGTCACCGGAGCTGCGGACAGTGGTGGCTCAAGGGAGGCGGCTCAGGTGCGCTACAGAGACAGAGATAGAGAGACATCAGAAAGAGAGAGAGAGAGGGAAGGTGGAATCACTCACCGGAGGTGCGTGGCCTGGCGGTGACCGGAGCACAGAACCACGCGTGGTGGCAGGGAGGAGCAGAGCGTGCAAGGGAGAGAGAAGAAAAGAGAAGGAATGAGAGAAATGGGGAAGAAAGGGGAAGGGCTCGCGATTTAGGGGTTTCAGTTTTAGCGACCGAATTATTCGGTCGCTATACAGGTCGCTAATTTGGTTAGTTTTAATTTGAATTTGTAATTTTAGCGACCGATTTAACTTTTCGGTCGCTAACACGCGCAATTTTATTTTTTTAAAGCACCTTTTAGCGACCGAATTCATATTGGTCGCAAATATAAATACAGTTTAAAGTGTGAATTCATAAATTTAGCGATGGATATATAAATCGGTCGCTAATATAAACACATTTTGACCGTCGCATTTAATTCGGTCACCATTTCGGTCGCTAACAATTCATAAACCTCTGGCTTTTACTCTCCTTTGTTTAGCGACCGAATTAGCGACTGATATCTCTGCTACGCTCTATTTCGGTCGCTATTGCGGTCGCAGAATCAACTCTAACCAGTGTTTCATGTAGATCTTACAATCTGTCGCTATTTCGGTCGCAAATAGCAACCTAAAAATTCGGTCGCTATTTTCGGTCGCTAAATGACCTTTTTTTTGTAGTGTACCTTTGATGATTGTTTAACAAATTTGTCCAAGATTTTGCAGCGATGTGAAGAAACCAATTTGGTACTGAATTGGGAGAAATGCCATTTTATGGTAAAAGAAGGTATAGTTCTTGGGCACTTGATTTCTGGTAAAGGTATTGAGGTGGACAGGGCCAAAATAGATGTTATTGAAAATTTGCCCCCACCAATAAATGTGAAGGGAGTTAGAAGTTTCTTGGGTCACGTTGGATTTTACCGGCGTTTCATCAAGGATTTTTCGAAAATTTCTAAACCCTTATCTAACCTTTTAATGAAAGATGCCCCATTTGATTTTAATGAGGAGTGTTTGAGTGCATTTTGTAGGCTAAAGGAAGCTCTGACCACCGCTCCCATTCTGCAAACACCAAATTGGGATGAGCCGTTCGAAGTAATGTGTGATGATAGTGACTATACTGTGGGAGCAGTGTTGGGACAGAGGAGAGACAAAAAGGTCCATGCAAGCAAAACTCTAGATGGAGCTCAAGCAAATTATGCCACAACTGAGAAAGAGTTGCTTGCGGTTGTCTTTGCTTTCGAGAAATTCAGATCTTACCTAGTGGGGTCTAAAGTCATAGTGTACACTGACCATTCCACACTAAGGCATCTCATGATTAAGAAGGAAGCAAAGCCGAGACTCATCCGATGGATTCTGCTTCTGCAAGAATTCGATTTGGAGATTCGAGACCGGAAAGGGACGGAGAACTTAGTTGCGGACCACTTATCCAGACTTGAACCATCTGAACATGAGAAGGACAATCTGCCGATAGATGATTCTTTCCCCGATGAGCAACTGTTTGCCATCTTGGGAGAGGAAGCTCCATGGTATGCGGACTTTGTGAATTACTTTGTATGCGGGATTCTACCACCGGAGCTCAATTATCAAAAAAAGAAGAAGTTCTTTTCTGATCTCAAGAACTACGTATGGGATGAGCCTTACATTTTCCGCAAGTGTGCGGATAACATATACAGAAGGTGTATTTCGGAAGCCGAGGTCCCAAGCATCTTGATTTGTTGTCATTCCTCATCTTACGGGGGACATGCTAGTGCCTCGAAGACAGCAGCGAAGGTGCTCCAGGCCGGTTTCTATTGGCCTCATATTTTCAGAGATGCCCGGATGTTTGTGTTAGCTTGTGATCCATGTCAAAGAACGGGAAACATCTCTAAGAAGCATGAAATGCCACTCAAAACCATGTTAGAAGTGGAGATATTTGATGTTTGGGGGAATCGACTACATGGGACCCTTTCCTTCATCTTGCAATAATAAGTTCATTCTTGTAGCTGTTGATTACGTCTCTAAATGGGTGGAGGTCATTCCTTCCCCAACAAGTGATGCAAGAACCGTAATCAAACTATTCAAGAAGGTGATTTTTCCAAGGTTTGAGATTCCCAGGGCAGTCATTAGTGATGGAGGGTCGCACTTCATTGAAAGACAATTTGAGAAACTCCTACTCAAGTATGGAGTCACTCATAGGATCGCTACACCTTACCACCCTCAGATGAGTGGACAAGTCGAAGTTTCCAATCGAGAGATAAAGAGCATTCTTGAAAAGACCGTTTCAGGGTCGAGAAAGGATTGGTCCTTAAGGCTTGATGACGCTCTTTGGGCATACCGTACGGCTTACAAGACTCCTATCAGGATGACACCCTTTATACTTATTTACGGTAAGCCATGTCACTCACCCGTTGAGCTTGAGCATAAAGCCTTGTGGGCTATTAAGATGATAAACTTTGATATGAAAGCCGCTGGGGAAAGGAGAATCCTTCAACTTCAGGAACTTGATGAGCTAAGGTTGGATGCCTATGAGTCCGCACGATCTTACAAAGAGAGAACAAAGAAGTGGCATGACAAGCATATCCTTCATAGAGAATTCCATGAAGGATAACTAGTGCTACTTTATAACTCGAGGTTGCGGTTATTCCCAGGGAAGCTCAAGTCAAGATGGTCCGGACCATTTAAAGTAATGAAATTATTCCCGTATGGTGCCGTCGAGGTTTGGAGCCAAGAACGTGGAACATTCAAGGTCAATGGACAGAGGCTGAAACACTACCTCAGAGAACATCCACTCGAGCAGGAGGTTGCAATTCCCCTCCTATATCCAGCAGCGAAGGACTGAAAGTACTATGGTCAAGCTTAAGACCGTAAATAAGTGCTTCTTGGGAGGCAACCCAAGTTTTCTTTCCTTTTTTCCATTTGTTTTTGAATATAACTCTTGAATAATTTGAGAAGATCAAGAGGAAAAAGATCATAAATTAATAATTTGTCAAGTGTTTTCAGGTAAGGAAGCGATGAAGAATGAAGGGGGGATGGAAAAGGAAAGTCGGTATCTGTCATGGCCAGGCCGTGATGCCCATCATTGCCGTGATGGCCCAAAAGCTAAAAGTCAGATTCCATCACGGCCTAGCCGTGATGAACATCACGGCCGTGATGTGAAGAACAGGAAAGGGACAGAAAGGATCACGGCCTGACCGTGATATATGTCACGGCCGTGACAGGCGGGTCCTCAAAAGTCAAACCATCACGGGGTGACCGTGATACGTATCACGGCCGTGATGGCCCTTTTTACTAAAAACAGAACGCGTCACGACCAATCCGTGATGTGGGTCACGGTCGTGACGCGTGATTTACCCTGTTTTAAAAAAACCCTAACGCAGCCTGCAGCCTCTACCACTCATTCTCAGCATCTGCCTCTTCTTCCTCTCCACCTCTTAGCCTCCAAACCTTCTTCTCCTTCCTTCCAACTCTCCTCACAGTTACTCATCACGCTCACTCTCTAAATCTCCCCAACACCATTGTTGTGACTCCGGCAAGTGTACCGGGTCGTCGCAAGTAATAAAAACACGGTAAGATATTACCGAGGTCGAACACAAGGATTGGGCTACCAATTCAACTAAATTGTCAAGAAATCCGATACGTTGGTTAAGCAATAGAGGGTGGTTGAGAGAAAGAGATTGAGATTGCAATTCAAGAATCAAATCAAATAACGCTACAATGATTAAAATCAGAAATTAAATGCATCCAAGGTCTCAAATCCACCTACCCAATCATGTTAAGTACCCAAGTGATGATGTATTCCTTCCCTAAGTTCGATTTTAATGTCAACCGGGACCCCTAAATTCTCCTATATCCACTGTCGTGCTCAATAGGACGTATTCGATGATTGGATTAATCACTTGTTCGGTCTCATAACCCTAATCTCGAATTCTATTAAACCTTGTTCCCTAAATGGTTGCACTAATCTCCTAATTCCACGGTCGTGCTCATTATTCGATTAGTGATTCCAATTCAAGTTCTAAAACGTGAATCGCCGTTTGGCCTTAACACGTTTAACTAGTTAATCATGCAACACATATGATCAACACAATCAATTCAGAATTGGAAAACATTAATTAAAAGAAGGAAAGGAAAACATACATCACATCGAATCTACACTGCCATGGGCGGCTTCATTGTTCCCTCGGACGAAGGGGATTAGTTCCTCATGCTCATAAACAAACACTTGGACATAATCACCATCGTAAAATAAAAAGAAAAGAGAAAAGGAGACGCAGCTCCAAGGAGAAACAAGAATTCGTAACTACTGCCCTAACCAAAGTGGAAAACCTCTTCTCCAGATGGATCCCCAATCTGATCTGCAACAGCCTTTAAATAGGATTCCTGATCTGCGCTCATTCGCGAGGCGAGAATTAAAATTGGCGCGCTTTCAATTTGAACTCTCGCGAGGCGAAAGTGTGTTCGCGGGGCGAGTCTTCAATTTTAGGCTGTGACCTTCATCACGGCTGGGCCGTGATGGTCTCTGACTTCCAGGGTCTTCAAACTCTCGCGGGGCGAGATGCTTCTCGCGAGGCGAGACTTCAAACCTTAAACTGTCACGGGCGTGGTCTTCATCACGGCTGGGCCGTGATGGTCTCTGTCTTGCAGGTCCTCATGATCTCGCGAGGCGAGACTCCTCTCGCGTGGCGAGACTGAAGTGATGACTTTTGCTGCTTTGTTGACTTTCAGGATCGCGGGGCGAGCATACACTCGCGTGGCGAGTGTCTCCAGACTTGCAATTTCCACTGCTTTTCGACTTTCCTTGACTCCCGGAGCTTCACTTATTTAACCTGAAACAACAAAAGCACCCACAAGCGTAATTCTATTCAAAATAACCTAAAAACTACACAAAAGACGCAAAACGAGTCAAAGTCCAACTTAGGAACAAAACAAGGCAAATTTGGGCGAAAACGAGATTGAACTCGAATAATTTGCACTAAAACCACGGTCCATCTAGTTATAAAACTAGATAAGCCGAAGGCTTATCAAAATACCCCAAACTTAAACCTTGCTTGTCCCCAAGCAAGCTTAAAACTCAAAAACGACTCAAGACTTGGCAAGCTTAATGGAACAAATCGATTTCGCACAAATTTAATGCACTCAAAACAGTTTTTCTCCAATGATCTCCCCCCCTATATTAACGTAATCCCCACATTCATTTACTTTAAACATTTGAGACTTATCATTCATGCCATCATTACTCTAAGTTGAGGCTCAAAGATACACACAAAGGAAGATCACCTATTTCAAACAATTGCCTTCCTCACAAGGGCATGTTGTATTTCACTCGTTCGCTCAAGTTTGTCTAGGCTATCAACTTTTCACTCACTTTCACATTCTAAGAGCACTTCCCATGAATTTGATTTTCATCTCAAAAATGGTCCCCACGTAAACATGTATGCAACATCAGAAGGTCTTTTGAAGGTTGTAATGGGGCCTGGCTCAGGGTAGGATAATGAAGGATATTTAGGCTTAAGTCCCTAGGAACTAAGAGAGCATGAGCATTTTGACACTTTTTCCACTCAAATTCCTTTTTCCATTTTTCTTTTTGTTTCGGGTGACTACAGCCTTTTCCTTGCTAATCTTTTTGTTCTGCCACTTTTCCTTTGGCAATATTTTTTTTTTCTTTTCTTTTTGCCTTGGGTCAACCTTTATTTTCTTTTTCTCATCCCAATATGACCTATCACCTCGTAGCCACCCCAAACTTAGTTTCTCACAACCTTTCTCTTGCTCATTTCCATGCTCTCCTAATCCTAAGATTGGGTTAACATGGTTTTTCAGATTTTGGCTCGTAATGTAGGGTCATCAAGAAACAATAGGTCAATTGGGCTCAATTTGGCTAACTAGGGAACATGCATTAGGGATGGTTCATTTCAGGCCAAGTAGTTATTCAAAGAACATTGCCTAAATCATTTGATGCAACACATAAACATGCAAACCATATAGAGATTCAAGCAAATTCGGGAAAGTGCAACTTAACAGTGATTCACACATTCAAAAACAGAGTTGGAGGCTCAAATCCTCACCTGGACATTTTGCAAATTGTTTGACCGAGATACGATTCCTAGTGTGTGCACCCCCCTCACCCCAAACTTATCATAAATCAAGTAATCACAACAAAGTTCTCAAAGTTCAGTTTTCAATTTTTAAGTGGGGATAAACTTTTCTAATTTCAGAACTTAGGGGGAAATCATCAATGGTCAAATAATTCATGCAATCAATCTATGCTCAATTTAATTAAAATCCAACAAGCTTGCCGACACGACATTCATACAACAACTCTTGATCTTCTCAAATTATTCAAGAGCGACAAACAAAAACAGAACACAAAAAAATAAACACAAAAACAAAACAAAAGTTGGGAAAAGAGAGATACCTAGCTTGGGTTTCCTCCCAAGAAGCGCTTGTTTAACGTCCCGAGCCTGACTTATTAAGAAGCATCCACCTGGATCCCATAGTCTGTGGTACAGAGGCCAAGGGATGCTCATCATGTGAGATTCTCCACCCGGATCAAATGGTAATTGGAGTGGAGATTGTAGCAGCAATAAGACCTTATCATCAACTCCACTCAGCCAGTGTATGAAAACTCCATTGACCTTTGTTATTATGAATTCACTTCCTCTCGGGTCAAATGGTGTTTTCTCGAGGAAGTGTGCCAGACGAGTGGGAGGGTCTAACTTACCCATGTCCACACATGCATGCAAGCCAACATATTTATTTAACGCATCAAAATCAGGTTGCTTGGCAAGCATGGTGAAATCCTCTGCCACTTTTTCTTCATTTTGTTCTCTACCCCCTTGCTCCGGTGCCTTGTCCCTTGCCAACTCCTCTTCCTCTGGTTGCTCTTCCTCGTCATGTGGTTGTTCCGGGGCGATGTCACTTGCGTGTTGATTTTCCTCCGGTTGTTCTTCCTCAACATGTGGTAGTTCTTCCTCAACTCCCTGAGAACTAGTTACACCCCAGTCATATCCCAACACCCCACTGCTTCTAGTTGTTGTGGCATTGCATTGGTTCTGAGGGTCGTTCTCGGTATCAACTGGGAGAGTCTCTGGGGGAGGCTCATTTAGTTGCTTTGCAAGCTGGGCAATCTGCATCTCTAGATTCTGAAGTGCCATCCCTGTATGAGTTGCCAACTTGTCAATGGCTGCGTTTGTATTGATTGACACTTTCTCAAGTGTCGCACTCAACTTCTCAAGAGCCAACTCCCAAGGTTGTGGTTGCCAACTCTGTTGAGGTTGTTGTTGCCAATTTTGTTGAGGTTGTGGCTGCCAGGCTAGACCATCGTCAGCATTACTCCAAGCAAAATCCGGATGGTCTCTACTCATATCACCCCAATACTGATTCTGACTCTGATAGTTGTTTTGGGGCACGCTGTCATTATGCCATGGTTCCACATATACTTGAGGGAAGTAGAACGGACAACTCCAAGTGTCATGGTTCCCATCACAATATTCGCACCCCGGAAGCATTCCTTCGTGTACCTTGCATACAAAACAAGGCAAGACCAAGTGGAATCAAAGAAGTAGAGAGATAGTAGAAAATAAAAAGAAAATAATAAAAATAAAAATAAAAATAAGAACAAAAATAACTTAACCAAATAATCAAACTCCCCTCAAATCAGAAAAATTAGTTGTGCCAATCCCCGGCAACGGCGCCAAAAACTTGTTGTGACTCCGGCAAGTGTACCGGGTCGTCGCAAGTAATAAAAACACGGTAAGATATTACCGAGGTCGAACACAAGGATTGGGCTACCAATTCAACTAAATTGTCAAGAAATCCGATACGTTGGTTAAGCAATAGAGGGTGGTTGAGAGAAAGAGATTGAGATTGCAATTCAAGAATCAAATCAAATAACGCTACAGTGATTAAAATCAGAAATTAAATGCATCCAAGGTCTCAAATCCACCTACCCAATCATGTTAAGTACCCAAGTGATGATGTATTCCTTCCATAAGTTCGATTTTAATGTCAACCGGGACCCCTAAATTCTCCTATATCCACTGTCGTGCTCAATAGGACGTATTCGATGATTGGATTAATCACTTGTTCGGTCTCATAACCCTAATCTCGAATTCTATTAAACCTTGTTCCCTAAATGGTTGCACTAATCTCCTAATTCCACGTTCGTGCTCATTATTCGATTAGTGATTCCAATTCAAGTTCTAAAACGTGAATCGCCGTTTGGCCTTAACACGTTTAACTAGTTAATCATGCAACACATATGATCAACACAATCAATTCAGAATTGGAAAACATTAATTAAAAGAAGGAAAGGAAAACATACATCACATCGAATCTACACTGCCATGGGCGGCTTCATTGTTCCCTCGGACGAAGGGGATTAGTTCCTCATGCTCATAGACAAACACTTGGACATAATCACCATCGTAAAATAAAAAGAAAAGAGAAAAGGAGACGCAGCTCCAAGGAGAAACAAGAATTCGTAACTACTGCCCTAACCAAAGTGGAAAACCTCTTCTCCAGATGGATCCCCAATCTGATCTGCAACAGCCTTTAAATAGGATTCCTGATCTGCGCTCGTTCGCGAGGCGAGAATTAAAATTGGCGCGCTTTCAATTTGAACTCTCGCGAGGCGAAAGTGTGTTCGCGGGGCGAGTCTTCAATTTTAGGCTGTGACCTTCATCACGGCTGGGCCGTGATGGTCTCTAACTTCCAGGGTCTTCAAACTCTCGCGGGGCGAGATGCTTCTCGCGAGGCGAGACTTCAAACCTTAAACTGTCACGGGCGTGGTCTTCATCACGGCTGGGCCGTGATGGTCTCTGTCTTGCAGGTCCTCATGATCTCGCGAGGCGAGACTCCTCTCGCATGGCGAGACTGAAGTGATGACTTTTGCTGCTTTGTTGACTTTCAGGATCGCGGGGCGAACATACACTCGCGAGGCGAGTGTCTCCAGACTTGCAATTTCCACTGCTTTTCGACTTTCCTTGACTCCCGGAGCTTCACTTATTTAACCTGAAACAACAAAAGCACCCACAAGCGTAATTCTATTCAAAATAACCTAAAAACTACACAAAAGACGCAAAACGAGTCAAAGTCCAACTTAAGAACAAAACAAGGCAAATTTGGGCGAAAACGAGATTGAACTCGAATAATTTGCACTAAAACCACGGTCCATCTAGTTATAAAACTAGATAAGCCGAAGGCTTATCAACCATCACGCTCCTCTGCGCCCCACCCTTCTCTTCTTCTTCTTCCCCTCGCACTGACCTCTGTAACGCCCTTTTGTTACATTAGTGATCCCAAGATAAAATCAATAAAATATCCTTTAAAACATTTAATTAAAACATATATCTCGTAAAGAAAAATTAGAAAAAACATTAAAGTCTGAAAATGCCTCATATTAAATAATATAGTATTAAATTATCCATGTAATGAATCTAGATATAAATAAATAAATAAAAATCAAAAGCCTCAAAACCGGGCGTCTAATTACAATCCCAACAATAAATAATTGCGTCTAGCCACATACGACTCCTTATTTGAGAACAGACTAACCAAACTAGAAAGATTATCTAATGAAGTCCACTAAGTCTTCACGCCTCTTCAGCCTCAATGACGTTCTCCTCGTGCTCTGAAAACAATGCTTAATAATGAGATATAAAATCCCAGTGATCAACAATACAGTTTTATAAAAACATTTTCGAAAATAGCATTGTTCTCAGCCGGTGCGGTAACCGGAAAAACTGTCCATGGCACCCGCTAGTTTTTCAAAATAATATATATAAAGAAAATACTTTTAACATTAATAATAATCTCATCTCAATACATCACATTCCATATTCCAGATAAATTCAAGTTTAATCCAAGCGGTCCGAAGACCTCCTAATTAAATTGGCCTCTTGCCGGCATGCCATATATTCACACATCACACGACAATGGCGTCCCATTGCCCACCCCTACTCACGAGGAGTGTTTCGATGTCACCCTCCTGTCGGGGACATTTCCATTTCGATACCTCCCATGTGCACATGGTGGTATTTCTCCTTTTTCGACACCCCAACTTGTGGCGGTGTTACTTTCGATACTCCTTTTTAGGTAGTATTACTTATTTTCGACATCCCAATTATAAGGGGATGTTACTTTCGATACCCCATTACGGTGGTATTACTTTTCGATACCCCTATCATAGGTGGTATTGCGGCAAACATCATACAATTCATCATAAGGCACAATTTCATGTCTCATGCGTGTAAGAATTCATTTACCAAAAGTTAAATATTTGATCTTATCATGCATGTCAAATAAACTCACACAGCTAACATACACCAATAAGCACGTCATTCAACCAATTCAAATACCAATCATGTATTTCATGCCATCAGTAACAAGAACAAATACCCAATTTAATAATCCTTTGTATTTTAATTCAAAACCCCTAAAAATTCGGTTTATTAATAACATGCATCATTCAATTAAAATCTCTCAAAATCATAGGTAAATCACTCAACACAACAAACACATGTACCATGGAAAGGGTTACTAAAAGGTATTGTTACTCACCTCTCGAAGACCTCCAGAATGTTCTAGAAATTACGTATGATAGGGATTTGCGCTTCCCTAAAAATTCTCCTCCCGTTTGATGACGTTCTTGGATCTGTGTTGTTACGATTGCACTGGCAAGAAAGGAATTACGGACGAAATAACCTCCTGCGTGCGGCGCTCCTCCTTCTTTTGTTACTATTCCTTTACATATATATATATATATATATATATTTAGATAGTCCTCTTTTGTCCCTTTCCTTTTAACTTAGTATATCTATATATATATATATATATATATATATATATATATATTTATTTTTTTTTCTTTATATATATATATATATTTTTATATATATATATATATATATATATATATATTTACCTTAATTTAATATTTCTTTTTTTTATTTTATAGAATAACTAGGCCCACTTGACTTATGAGTTACCCCTAAGCCCCTACGTGAAAAGTCTGTACTTATGTTTACATTCACACACACACACACACACACACACACACACACACATATATATATATATATATATATATACATATATTTTAATTCGTTATTCCCCTTGCAATTCCTAACCAACTCTAATAAATTTTATACTAACAAATCATTTACACTAGACCTCTTAATTATATCTTATTTTTATTATACCATTATTATTTATTTATTTATATTTTTTTTTATAACATAATCCCTTTTTTTTTAATTATATTATAATTTTAGGATGTTACATTTTCTCCCCTCCTTAAAGAATTTTGTCCCCAAAATTCATCTCATACACACGCACCTATCGTAACATATGTTATATTCAAAACTAAAAGGTTACCACACCTTAGATAATAAAATCTGGGTATTGACGCACGATGTCCTCCTCCATCCCCCAAGTGGCTTCCTCATGAGTCAATCCGTCCCATAACACTTTTACAAATGGAATTGTCTTATTCCTCATAGTCTTAGTGCCCTTGTCCATGATTCGACTAGGCTTTGGCTTATAGATCAAATTATCCTTCAATTGTACAGACTCAGGAGCTATCACGTGAGATTCATCAGGCACATATTTTGAGTTGTGACACATGGAAAACATCATGAAGGTTTGCCAACTGCGGCGGAAGAGCTGATTGATAAGCAACAGGCCTAACTCTTTTAAGGATTTGGAAAAGGTCCCATGAAACGAGGATTTAGCTTGCAGACTTTCATCGACTTCCCTACCCCTGTCTTAGGAGTGACTCTCAAAAATACATGCTCACTTTCCTGGAATTCTATAGGCTTTCTCCTTTGTCGGCGTAGCTCTTTTGTCTACTTTGCGTCGTGCGCATCCTCTCCCTAATCACTTTGATCCTCTCAGAGGTCTCCCGGACCAATTCAGGTCCTATCAAGGTTTTCTCACCTACCTCACACCAACATAAGGGGACCTACACTTCCTCCCATATAGGGCCTCATAGGGTGCCACACCTACACTAGCGTGATAACTATTGTTATAAGCAAACTCAATGAGAGGTAGGAATACATCCCAACCCCCCTCCTTCATCCAAGACGCACGCTCTAAGCATGTTCTCAAGGGTCTGAATGATCCGCTCTGACTGACCATCCGTTTGGGGATGATAGGCCGTGCTAAGGTTCAACTTAGTTCCAAAGGCTTGCTGAAAAGCTTTCCAAAATCTAGAGGTAAACTTCGGGTCTCTATCCGACACTATAGATGTGGGTATCCCATGAAGCTTGACTATTTCTTTGATATAGAGGTATGCCAACTTGTCTAAGCTATAGGTTGCCTTAATTGGCAAGAAGTGGGCAGACTTGGTCAACCTATCTACTATCACCCAAATGGCATCTAAGCCCAAACATGTCTTAGGTAACCCCATCACAAAGTCCATAGAAATTCTCTCCCACTTCCATTCTGGAATCTGCAAGGACTGCAACAACCCCGAAGGCTTCTGATGTTCTATCTTAACCTTTCGGCACACTAAACACCTAGTTACGAAGCTAGCCACATCCTTCTTCATTCCTGGCCACCAATACATCCTCTTAAGGTCTTGGTACATCTTAGTTATCCCTGGATGTATGGTGAACTTCCCCTTATGCGCTTCCTCTAAAACTTTCTCTCTAAGGCTCCCCTCCTTAGGAACAACGATTTTATTCTTAAACAACACTAGACCATCGGTAGACAACACATAATTCTCTTGATCTAAAAGAGACTGTAACCCCTGGTCTAAAAGCTGTTCTCGCCTAATCATTTCTCTAAGGTCACTGCAAATTTCCAGTCTATTCAACTTCAAGCTTAGAGTACTAAGAGATACATCTAGATTCATGTCTCCGAACTCCTCTAACATATTCATCCCTTGGACCATTAAACTTGACACATGCAAGGTTTTCCTACTGAGTGCATCAGCTACCACATTGGCCTTCCCTGGATGGTACTTCAACTCGAAATCATAGTCCTTAAGGAATTCCATCCACCTCCTTTGCCTCATATTCAATTCTTTCTGGTCAAACAAATACTTAAGGTCCTTATGATCACTAAAAACCTCAAACTTTGCACCATACAAATAGTGCCTCCAAATCTTAAGAGCAAAGACTACTGCTGCTAACTCAAGGTCATGAGTAGGGTAATTCACCTCATGCGTCCTAAGCTGCCTAGATGCATAAGTCACTACCCTACCTTCCTGCATCAACATACAACCTAAACCATTCTTAGAAGCGTCACAATATACCACAAAACTCACCGAAGGATCTAGAATGGTTAAGACCGGTGATGACACCAATCTTCTCTTATGATCCTCAAAATTCCCTTCGCATTCCTTATCCCACTCAAAAGATTTTCCTTTCCTAGTTAACTTGGTGAGAGGTAAAGCTAGTCTAGAACACCCTTCTATGGACTTCCTATAGTAACCTGCCAGTCCTAGGAAACTCCTCACTTCCGTCACTGACCTAGGTTGCTCCCATCCAAGCACTGCATCAACCATACTAGAGTCAACCGCTACACCACTCCTAGATATGGAATGTCCTAAAAACTCCACCTCCTCAAGCCAAAATTCACACTTTTCTGGCTTTGCATACAGTTGTTCTTCCCTTAGAATCTACAACACTAACCTCAAATGCTCCTCCTGATCCTCTGGTGTCCTAGAGTATATCAAAATATCATCTATGAACACCACCACAAAGCTATCCAAGAACGGCCTAAAGATCCGATTCATGTAGTCCATGAAAATGGCTGGAGCATTGGTCACACCAAAGGGCATCACTACATACTCGTAGTGCCCATACCTTGTCCTAAAGGCTATCTTAGGAATGTCTTCATTCTTGACCCTAATTTGATGGTATCCCGATCTTAGATCTATTTTGGAAAACACTGACGCTCCCCTCAGCTGGTCTAAGAGGTCATCTATCCTAGGCAAAGGGTATTTATTCTTGATGGTCACTTTGTTCAACTGCCTATAGTCAACACACAGCCTCATGCTCCCATCCTTCGTTTTCACCAGTAGAACAGGTGCTCCCCAGGGTGACACACTAGGTCTGATAAACCCCTTTCCTAGAATCTCCTCTAACTGTTTCTTAAGCTCGCTCAACTCTAAAGGTGCCATTCTATAAGGCGCTACCGATACTGGTCCACTCCTTGGCACTAAATCTATGTTAAACTCAACTTCTCTATTCGGAAGCAAACTAGCGACATCCTTAGGGAAAACATCCTGGAACTCACACACCACAGGTATAGCCGTCACATCACTGTCAGCCTCTATCTTAGCAGAAAATAAGAGTACATATCCTTGAGCTCCCTCAACTAAGCATTTATGACAAGCGACAGCAGAGACAATAGAACTGGGTACGGGGAAAATCATTAGACATTGGGTGTGAAGAGATAAGGATATTTTTGTCAGAATGCTTATGGCAATGAGTCTAGATGCCAATAAGTCAATACCAAGAATAACATACAATACATAGATAACAATAAGATTGATGTCATAAGGAGTGTCTTGACGCATAAGGAAACAATTTAAACAACCAATGGAAGAACAAGAATATCCCTATAGGAGTAGAAACGTATGAATCAAAGGCAAATGAAAGATTGATATCTCCAATTTTTCACACCTAAAGGGTGTATCAAGGAATGCGTTGCTCCTGAATCAAACAATATAATAATTTATTTTTATTTTTATTTTTATTTTTTAACGAGTAGAAGAAATTCAGCCTCCTTCGTATCTAAGCTGCCTCAGAATAATGGCGAATTGTTCTTCTTGAATTCGAAAAGCCCCACGTGTTAAGGGTCCTAGGTTGCCACCACTTCATTAGTTATTGGCCTCCATTCCCTTTCAGTTGACGGCGAGTCTCCGTCTGCCCTTGCATAGCCTTGGCCATACAATCCAAAGCTGCTGCAAGTGCAACATTCGTCCCTCGCCTATTAGTCACCATAAATCTGCTCACTACCAATGAAATACTGGGTTGATCAGGTCCAATACCCCAAAGAATAGCATGCAGCATCTATAACTCTAACAAGCATCCTAAGCGCCCAAGTTTTATTTTAGAAAAAGCCCCATTACCACAGTCCGATTTAGAATCGAACTGCTCTGATACCATAAATGTAACGCCCTTTTGTTACATTAGTGATCCCAAGATAAAATCAATAAAATATCCTTTAAAACATTTAATTAAAACATATATCTCGTAAAGAAAAATTAGAAAAAACATTAAAGTCTGAAAATGCCTCATATTAAATAATATAGTATTAAATTATCCATGTAATGAATATAGATATAAATAAATAAATAAAAATCAAAAGCCTCAAAACCGGGCGTCTAATTACAATCCCAACGATAAATAATTGCGTCTAGCCACATACGACTCCTTATTTGAGAACAGACTAACCAAACTAGAAAGATTATCTAATGGAGTCCACTAAGTCTTCACGCCTCTTCAGCCTCAATGACGTCCTCCTCGTGCTCTGAAAACAATGCTTAATAATGAGATATAAAATCCCAGTGATCAACAATACAGTTTTATAAAAACATTTTCGAAAATAGCATTGTTCTCAATGGCAATCGAAACCTAAAAACTGTCCATGGCACCCGCTAGTTTTTCAAAATAATATATATAAAGAAAATACTTTTAACATTAATAATAATCTCATCTCAATACATCACATTCCATATACCAGATAAATTCAAGTTTAATCCAAGCGGTCCGAAGACCTCCTAATTAAATTGGCCTCTTGCCGGCATGCCATATATTCACACATCACACGACAATGGCGTCCCATTGCCCACCCCTACTCACGAGGAGTGTTTCGATGTCACCCTCCTGTCGGGGACATTTCCATTTTGATACCTCCCATGTGCACATGGTGGTATTTCTCCTTTTTCGACACCCCAACTTGTGGCGGTGTTACTTTCGATACTCCTTTTTAGGTAGTATTACTTATTTTCGACATCCCAATTATATGGGGATGTTACTTTCGATACCCCATTACGGTGGTATTACTTTTCGATACCCCTATCATAGGTGGTATTGCGGCAAACATCATACAATTCATCATAAGGCACAATTTCATGTCTCATGCGTGTAAGAATTCATTTACCAAAAATTAAATATTTGATCTTATCATGCATGTCAAATAAACTCACACAGCTAACATACACCAATAAGCACGTCATTCAACTAATTCAAATATCAATCATGTATTTCATGCCATCAGTAACAAGAACAAATACCTAATTTAATAATCCTTTTTATTTTAATTCAAAACCCCTAAAAAATTCAGTTTATTAATAACATGCATCATTCAATTAAAATCTCTCAAAATCATAGGTAAATCACTCAACACAACAAACACATGTACCATGGAAAGGGTTACTAAAAGGTACTGTTACTCACCTCTCGAAGACCTCCAGAATGTTCTAGAAATTATGTATGATAAGGATTTACGCTTCCCTAAAAATTCTCCTCCCGTTTGATGACGTTCTTGGATCTGTGTTGTTACGGTTGTACTGGCAAGAAAGGAATTACGGACGAAATAACCTCCTGCGTGCGGTGCTCCTCCTTCTTTTGTTACTATTCCTTTACACACATATATATATATATATAGTGCACGGTAGTGTAGGTTTGTCCCCTTTTTTTTCCTTTTTTTTAAAAAAAAAGGAACTTAGTAATCAGGCGCATGTAGCATATATATATATATATATATATTAATTCTCTTATAGATATATATATATATATATATATATATATATATATATATATATATTTAGCTTATTTTATTATTTCTTTTTTTTATTTTATAGAATAACTAGGCCCACTTGACTTATGAGTTACCCCTAGGCCCCTACGTGAAAAGTCTGTACTTATGTTTACATTCACACACACACAGATATATATATATATATATACATATATTTTAATTCGTTATTCCCCTTGCAATTCCTAACCAGCTCTAATAAATTTTATACTAACAAATCATTTACACTAGACCTCTTAATTATATCTTATTTTTATTATACCATTATTATTTATTTATTTATATTATTTTTTTTTATAACATAATCCCTTTTTTAAAAAAATTATATTATAATTTTAGGATGTTACAACCTCCATAGCCAAAAGCTCAAAAATCACCTCCCCACTGTACCCACAAGCAACCAACACCACTCCTTTCCTCCCTAGACCTCCCCCATCAACACCCACAAGGAAAACCCCTTAATTTTGGGAGATTCAAAATCCCCAAAATTTGGAACCCTAACCAACCCAGCGCAGAAGCAGAAAAGGGGACTGGGATTTGGTACTCTCTGGGATCATGGCAACCAAAAGGCAGAGGGCAGCTCAGGCTTCACGCACTCGCAGTAGAGTAGGTAACCACTCTGACTCTGACTCTGACTCTTCAAATTCTGGAACTGATGGATATGGGTTTGGGATAGTTTTTAAGGATATTGCTCAACAGGATAGGTTTAACACTTTAAAAAATAGAAAAATAATACAGACCAAATATCTTGATGACGCATGTTTGGATACCCTAGGATTGACTGTGGACGTCAATTGGATGTTGCAAAACATAGGGTGGGGCGAGTTCGCTCGCACCAGATACCCTGCTTATGTTGGCCCTACTCTAGAGTTCCTGAGTTCCCTGAACGCAGAAATCCTCCAAGGGCAGCATTGTCAAGAAGGGCGGATCACATTCCGCCTCTTCAACCAGGACTTCGTACTAACCCTGGCCGAATTTAATGAGATTTTTGGATTGCCAGTAGGGGGTGACCGAAGATGCCCCCTAGGGTTTAGTGCGCATAATTTCTGGTCAGTGATAGACTGCGAGGGCAGGGGTTTTGACACTCGGACAGTCAAGTCCACAGCCTTTGCTAACCCTAGCATCAGGTACATGCATAGGGTTATAGCCAATACCCTGTTTGGCCGAGGCGAGAGTGATGGATCCGTCCGCAAGGACGAGGTCCTTATATTATGGGCCATGCTCCACCCTGAGAGCAATGTCGACACAGGGTCCTATTTGGCTAGGCACCTCTTAAAGGTTGCCAAGAGTACAAGTGGTACTATTGTCGTTGGTGGCCTCATCAATATCATATGCCTCCACTTCAACTTTGATCTGGATGGTTTTGAGGCCGCCCCTGGACGGACCCGTATCTCCTTATAGGCTTGTGAGGCTATGGGGATGATCGTCCAGGAGGATGACATATACTGCCTGAAACATCCCAGGCTGAGACACCCAATTCCTCCCCCTAACCCCACACTGTTAGATGTATCAAACCCAGCCAACTGGAAAGTGCCGGTGGGAGAGGAGCCTCAGCCCATTAGAGTAGAGAGGCCGTTACGCCCGCCACCACAGGCTAGGCCATAGGGGCACCTTTCTTCTTCCTCAGCGGGTTCGCCATCTGAGGACCCCTATGCGCGGTTCGCATCTACTTTCGACACCATCTTAGCGAACCAGGAGCGCATTATGGAGGAACAGCGAGAGCAGAGAGCTATGCTCCAACAGCTCTATGACTGGCATCTGAGCCAGCACCCACCACCACCTCAGTGAGTTCCTTTTTCCTTTTTATTTTCATTTTTTATTTTATTTTATCCTCCCTACGGCCTAATTATTTACATTGGGGACAATGTAACTTTTTAAGCTTGGGGTAGGGGTATCAATTTTGCATTCTTGCATGTTGCATTCATTTAGGATTAGTTTGCATAAATCACATGATTAAACTGTCCCCTGCTTAGGATCTGCCTCCAATAGTGAAAACTTTGTGCCAATTAGGACAACCAATTGAATTATGTCAGTGGATTTTTGAACTCAATTTTTGAATTTTTGTGATAGGCTAAAATTAAAAAAATGCTTGAGACAATCTTTTGAAAGTTAATAATTAGTAAATGGTTCCTTAGATTTAGGTTTCTCATCGATTCTAAACCACTAAATGAGAGATTTTGAGTCAAAAAGGGGTACTCACTAAATCTACCCCATTCCTTGTGATCGAGTGATTTGTTCCTCTTGGATTGTGCCCTCTAGAACTTGACTTGAAATCGTTTCGAAGCTTAAAATTTTTTGAAAACACATTTGAAAATGATTGAGGCACTAGGTATTTTTCTGGCCTCCTGAACTTTGACTGATAAATTGCCCCTTAGTTGCCCAGTTTTGAGCCTAAAAGAATAAATACTTTTCTTGGTACCATTGATCTATTTTAATGAACAATGCTTAGTATGGCACCTCTTAAAGTGTTGCAAAGGGCAAAAAGGGTAGTTTAAAGGATAAAGAGTGGGATAAAAAGTTAGAAAAATTTCTCCAAAGTTGAAAATCTCCCCTTCTTCTTGTTAAAAAAAATGGAGAAGGGGATGAGAAAAATAAAGTGAGAAATAAAAGTGGGGGGGGGGGGGGGATGAGAAAAAGAAAGTGAAAACTGAAGCCCAAAAGAGGAATTTTAGGAGGTGTCATACTTCGCACTGCTTGATTTTGTTTAGCCTCTAGAATGTTCCTTTTCTTGATTTCCCCACCTAACGATAAATCCCATGGCCACGTTACAACCGAAATAAAAGACCTCTTGATTCTTATGTGCTTTCATTAATGAAGTAGAGATTTGGTTAATAGTCAAGCTTATGGTAGGGCACCTTCCTTGAGGAAACTGAGCGAATTGTCACATACCCTCAAACACATGAGTGAGGTGAGAAGAGTACCCAAATTGGTGAGAGATGTGAGTCTGAGGAACCTAAGCTCCTAATTGGACTTAAAATCGATTGTCTTTTGGTTTCTTATTTAATATGCCTGTTGCTTGAATTCATTACTCGAATTCTAGATTCAATGTCCATGCTTCGATTGATTAACTTTTCTGGCATTAGTTATTGCTTGAGGACAAGCAAAATCTTAAGCTTGGGGTAGTTTGATGAGTGTAATTTCACCTCATATTTCCTTCACAATTTGCATACATTTTCATATAGATTAGGCTTATTTTATTTGTTTAATTGTTAATTTTGCCTTGGAACGAGTAAGGTGGTTTTGTGGTGCTTGTGTGCAGGAAAAGTAGATTAAAATGCTCAGGATCAGTCGAGTTGGAGCTGGCACGAAGATGGGAGCTTGGAAGGCAAGAAAATGGGGCAAATAGAGCTGATCACGGCCATGCCGTGATGCCCATCACGGCCGTGATCAAATGAAGCTGAAAAAGAATGACAAAAGTCAGAAGCTGTCACGGTTAGGCCGTGATGCCCATCACGGCCGTGACATGCATATTGAGCCAGACACCCTCAGGGCAGAATCTGTCACTGTGATGCTAGAGGATTATTTGTTTTGTTTTCATTTTTGTGTTTTTAGAAATAATTAAGAAATTGTTACCTTGTTTTCATTATGTTTCCTATTTTCAAAAATTTGTAAAGAAAACACTGAAAACAGATTTTAAAAACAAGAAACAAAATGAAAACAAAGTAGTAATCCATAATACACTAATGGCCGGATCGACTTTTCACTATGGACAAGCCACTGCTAGACACGTGGTGGCTGCGTGGGTCCCACAAACAATTTTTATATTTTGTTTTATTTTACATTCTTTTTATAGTGAATTCTCTCAAACCCATAATAATTTTTGGGTAACTTTTACCCCACCTAGATGGCCCAATCAAAAGACATTCCATCAATTAAATTGTTCATATCATATCTACATTGGATAGACTTCCCTTTTTATATAAAAACCCTCAATCAATTTTTTATTTTAACTTTTGATTCAAAGGACCTTGTTGTAAAAAAAAAAAATTAAAGCTCATTCAATTTCTCTTTTTTATTTTGCAAATCAGAATCCACCATTTTTAAAGAGAATCATTGAAGAAAATGATTCATCTCCACCTTCATCCACCACCACCACCATCAAAGAGCATGTTCCATTCCTAAGCACCACACCTCTAAGACCACGATCTGCGAAAATCAAAGACAACTATTGATGTTTTACCTCTTATCCTCACCTGCAGCAGCTCGAGCCCAACCTCGATTCGATGCCTTTTGATTCATTTTTTGACAACTTTTTGAACTTAAAATCACACCATTTGAATCCTAAATTATCAAATAACTGTCCCCGATCAAAAAACATTCGAAAAGTTGCTGAGATGTTCAGGAAAACGACCAAGAACGATCGCGGGTCGCGCGAACCCACATTCATGTATTTCGGATCTTTCTGACCCGCCTGAAGGTTGTGGTGGGGGAGTTGCAGATGTTGTTATGTTTTTAACCTTTAAATTAAATGAAATGATAATGTTTAATACATGCCTGATTTTTGACCCGGTTGTTAGTGTACTTTAGTACCACAACGTTGGGAACGGGTTCGAGTCTCACATTTTCGTTTTACTACCTTTTAAAAGATTTATGACTGTTAAAAACTCATATAATTACTATAAATACTCTTTTTTTTTATTATACTCTTAATCTTTTATAAATTTAATCCTTTTATTCTAAATTAAAACTAAGGTTGAGATAACACCTAGATATAATTTTTCTTCAATCATCATGACTTAAAATAGGTTAAAGTAATGATTTGGTTCCTATAGATGATACAAATTCTTCATTTAATCTTTATACGTAAAAAATTATTAAAAAGGTCATCATACGTGCAATCGTTATCCATTGGGTCCCTCCCGTTACCTTGTCGTCACTAAGAATCCGTTTTTTTTTATAAAAGGCTAGGGAGTGCAAAGGCATCACAATAGGGAAAGTGATCCCAACTAGGTTGGCACCAAAGACCCTACCCATCATCTGCAGCACACCCAAAATTTATTAAATAAATAAAAAATTAAATACAAAGCATGGGGGGACAAGGCCAAGACCCATGGAAGAATCAGAAGGAATTAGTAAATCTGAAATTAGGAAGCCCTAATTTGTTCCTGAAAAGCTCCTCAGTAATAAAATTAGGAGGCAATTCCCACCAAAAATAACCCTGGTTCTTCACACCAAAATCTGCTAGCTTGTCTGCACAGGTGTTTCCTTCTCTAAAGACATGAGAGACCCTAAAAAGCATTTTGGAAGTCAACTCCAAACAGTTTTTCCATCTAGTTCTTAGATGCCAAGGTACAATACTAGGAGAAGAGAAGGCTTGCACGACTAACTGAGAATCACATTCGAGCCATAGTCTGATCCATCCCCTCTCAAAAGCAGCTTCAATAGCAATCATTGCAGCCATCAGCTCAGCATGAAGAGCGAAGGAGAGGCCAAGGTACTTAGAGAAACATCCTAGGAAAGCACCACTATAATCTCTAAAAATCCCAAATTGGCAAAGATGGCCTGGCACACCTCTAGCGGCACCATCAGTATTGCATTTGGTCCAGAGATAGGGAGGAGGGAGCCAAACTACCTGCTTGATAGAGGGAGCTTTATTCAGATGAGCAACAATACCAAAGGCTTTTAAGATCCTGAGCTCTTCCAGGGAAGAAGACGCAGAGCCCTTAGAGTGCACACCCGAAAGCCTGACTGAGCTGCTTATGAGGCTAATGGCTCTAAGCATTGGAACTCTGACATCATTAAACCTGGATTGATTCCTGTAATGCCAGATGAAGTAAATCACAAAAACCAAAGCTACTTTGACAATATCCTTCACCTGACCCCCTTTGAAGTTCTGCACTATATTGAAAACCGAAGAAGTGGAAGATAGATCAATAGACAGATTCAAGGTAGAAGCTAGCCAGGACCAAATTGAATCTGCAAATTTACACCTGAAGAAGAGGTGATCAGAAGTTTCAAAAGCAGACCCACAAAGATCACACATTGAGACAATAATGCAGCCTTTTGCTTTAAGGCGAGTCATCCACAGGAGCTTGTTATGACCGAGCCTCCAAGTAACCAGAGCTTTCGAGGGGGGGATGAAGGAGTTCCAAATGACTTTGATCCACTGGCTAGCAGCAGAAGGAGGAGAAACATGCTTGTAGGCTAGTTGGAAGGACAGTATGCCATCTACGGAGGTCGAACAAACTAATGTATCCACCTGATTATCAAACGCAGGGAGGATAATCCTTCTAATGTCAGCAACTAACCCAGGAGCTGCTGCACAGAAGTTAGCAGGGATGTTCCATCCATTAGAGTCCATGAAATCCGAGACAGAAGCCTTTAGGAGATGATACATAGACTCAGGTAATTCCAACAGGTCAACTACACTGTTGTCCATCCATCTATCCAACCAGAAGCTTATCTTTTGACCATTTCCAATTACCCAAGTAGCATTGGAGATCACTTGATGATAGTAAGTTTTGAAACCTGACCATAAAGAGGACTTAACATAGGAGACAGGATGCCTATTTTTAATAAACCTTCCCTTTAAGAAACAGGTCCAGTTATCAGAAGAGGACAGAATCTCCCAGCACAACTTTAAGGTGGCTGCAGCATTTAATTGCCTCATTGATTTTAGGCCCAGACCACCATCTTTCAGAGCCAGACAAACTATCTTCCAGGACACTGTCACCAATTTCCTTTTATAGATGTCACCAGACCAAACAAAGTTCCTTATGTAGGAATCTAGCAGTTTGAGCAAACCAACATGCCATTGATAGACATGAAAACTGTGTAAAACCATACCATTAACTATTGAGTTAACTAGTTGGACTCTCCCCATGATTGACAAAAGGCCTCCCTTCCAAGAGCACAACTTCTCCTTAATCCTATCTACAATTGGCTTGAGATGGCTAGCCTTAGGCTTCCCCTTGAATATTGGGACTCCAAGGTAGCAGAAAGGCAGACAACCATTAGAAAAGCCAAGAATATGTTTGAGAGCCTGTATCCTTCGAGCAGAAACTGATCCCACAAAGAACTTACACTTATCATGACTTAGCAGCTGACCAGAAACCTCACCATAGAGTCTAAAGATCTTCATCAGGGCCGTGAGACTCCTTTTAGTTCCCCTCGAAAAGACCATGATATCATCTGCATATAAACAGTGGGAGGGAGTCTGGAATCCTCTATGGCCTGCCATAGGCTGCATAGCATTGGAATCAATCAGAAAGGAGATTGCCCTGCTCAAGACATCCTCTGCTAGGCAAAATAAAAGCGGGGAGAGTGGATCCCCTTGTCTCACGCCCCTTCTACAAGAGATATAGGGACTAAATGAAGCATTCGTGTCACATGTAGGAACCAAATTAATAACATTTAAAATATTGTTACAATAATTTATCACCTTGAAAAGTATGTATATACTACTATAACGCAATGTTAACTCACCCTGTAAAATAAAATAAATCAAATAACTAAAATAAAAATAAATATTAACTAATTAATAATTCTAACTATTTAATAAACACAAATATAATTATTAGGATGTTATACTTTGACTTTTTGAGAGCAACATGTGATTTTCCGACGGAAGCGAGTAAAGCCTTAACATTACTAGAATGGGGAATTACTCTAATTAAGGGTGTTCATGGATCAATTTTGAGGTAAAAAGTCTTCCGATCCAAATATTAAAACAACATGCGGTTCGGTTCGGTTTGGATCGATTCTTTAAAAAAAATCTAAGAGTTAATGGATCATTAGAGATGACAAGGTGACGGGACGAACCAAATGGGTAACGATTGCACGTATGAATACCTTTTGATTATTTTTTTACGTATATGGACTAAAGGAAGAACTCGTGTCACCTATAGGGACCAAATTATTACTTTAACCTTTAAAATATTGTTTACTAATTTGGCAAAAAAATATTTATTTACTAAAAATTAATAACATTTAAAATATTGTTCCAATAATTTATCACCTTGAAAAGTATGTATATACTACTATAACGCAATGTTAACGCACCCTGTAAAATAAAATAAATCAAATAAAAATAAATATTAACTAATTAATAATTATAATTATTTAATAAACGAAAAAGCAAGAGGATAAGAATTATTTTGGATGATGGAGAATTTGGCGCTCTGCTAGGGTTTGTTGTTGCATGAAACTCTAGGGTTTGCATGATCATGGCTTCCGGTTGTCCTTGCCCATGGACCTTCCTTCAGCCTCTTGCCCCATCGCCCTTGCCCTCTACTTCTTCGCCTCATTCTCTTCCTGCACAGAAGAAATCCTTTGCCCAGGCACTTTCCAATTCTTTTTGACATTCCCATCGCCGCTTACCTAAGCCACGACTGATTGGAGATGTGTTCTCGATAAAGATCTCGGAGGAGGAATACAAGCTTGGATTGGAAAGCAGTAAAAATAGTCAGCATGGACGTTTGATCCTTCAGAAGGGTAATCAGCCTATCAAACTTCAAGACTTGAAGACTTGAAAGATAAGCTATCGAAATTATGGAACCCGATTGGTCATTGGCGTATGATTCCTTTAGGCAAAGGATATTATGAATTCAACTTTGCATCCTTGGAAGATCTGCGTAGCGTTTGGGCTGTTGGGTCCTGGAATCTGCAGCCAGGCATGCTAAGGCTATATCAATGGAGTCCAGATTTCAATCCGAATCTTCAAAAACAGACCCATGTTCAATCCTGGGTGAGAATTTATGATCTGCCTATGGAGTACTGGAGGCCGAAAATTCTCTTTGAGATTGCAAATGGAATAGGCACTCCAATTGCTTTAGATGAATCTACAAAAAACAAAGTCTTTCGCCACTTTGCCAGAATCCTGGTTGATATTGATCTCTCTGGACCTATCCCAAATGGTATCAGGGTTGAAAGGGAGGCTCATGCATTTTATGTTACGTTCGACTATGAAAGACTCCCCTCTTTTTGTTCTTGCTGCCTCTTGATAGGGCATGCTGCTGGGGAATGTAAGAGAAACCTTAACAATCCTGCACCACGAAAGGAACAACCTTTTATCCAGAAACCAAAATCTGCTTATATTCCTAAACAGCCAAGTGCCAGGATACCAGATGTAGATAGGGTTATCCCTGAGCTTGTGATTGGTGAAAAGGAAGCTTCAGGTTAGGATCCAGTGAACTGTGGTAACCAGGTTCCTATCATTGTTTCGGTTGATACCAATGTAGGTGTTCCAGTAATGAATAATGCAGTAGTGCAGCAGATTGTCAATAATGCAGAAAATATACAAGGAATTCAGGAGGATGGAAATACTTCTGACTATGATGAATCAATTCATCCGGAATCTCCCCAGGCAGCCAGAGTTTTATCTGATCATGGATTTCATACTCCAATGGTTGGTGCAAAGAACACTGGAAATGGAGTGCAATCTATTAGTCATGTCTCTGAATCTATGGGTGGCTTAGAACATAATGTAAATTCTATTCCCCAGAGTATTAATGCAGTTATACCAGCCTTAGTGCATGATCTTCCTCAGCAGGCTCAGCAGGATATTAGGATTGTGTCTAAATTCTGGAGCAATGGTATTGAGGAGGAAGACAATGATGTGGAAGAGGAATGCCTTAAAGCTCAGTCTAAACAAGGAAACTTTGAAGTGTTCATTTTGAAATCTCAGAAGAAAAAACTGAGGAAAAAACAGATTGCCCTAGCAAAGGCTGGTAAAGCAAAAGCCCGGAATAGGGCTGGTCCTAGTAATTTTGCATGATGAAGCTCCTTTTCTGGAATGTTAGAGGAATTGGCAATCTTGATACTAGGTTAGTTTTGAAGAAGTTTCTGGTTTCAAATAAGCCTGAGATTATCTTCATTGCTGAGCTGTGGATCAGTATTGATCAATTCCCTGATAGGTTTTGGAAGAAACTGAATCTTAAAGTTTTTGCAGTTAATGATAGGAATTCTCTCTTGCCTAATCTTTGGTGTATTTGTCATGAAGCTTTGCATCCTTCTGTTATTGCTTGCTCTAACCAGCAGGTTTCCTTCTCATTGAAGTTGGAATCTCAGGAAGTATTCATTTCTGCCATATATGCTAGTACTAGTTATCTTAAAAGGAGAGAGTTGTGGGCTGAACTGTTGGCTCTACAGCAAGCTAATGATGGACCATGGTGCTTCATTGGAGATTACAATGTGGTCCTTGGTGCACATGAGCAAAGGGGTGGTTGCTTGCCTTTGAAGATTGCTTCTGAGGAGTTCAAGCTTTGGTCTGACAGTTGCCAATTATCTCATATTATGACCCGTGGTGCTCAATTCACTTGGTCTAATGGCAGAAGAGGTAATGCTTTAACAGAGAAAAGGCTTGATAGAGTGGTTTGTAATGACAAATGGTTTAGTTATTGGTCTAGTGTTGCTTGCTGCACACTCCTTAGAAGTAAATCAGATCATCATCCTTTGCTTTTATCTTTGAGGAAAGAGGACAGTAACTTCAGTTCTTCTTTTAAATTCATGAAAATGTGGGCTTCTCACCCTGACTGCACTAAGATAATTGAAGAGGTTTGGAATTCTGGGGTAATAGGTTGCCCTATGTACATACTGTCTCAAAAACTAAAAATGTTGAAAGGAAGGTTAAAAAGCTGGAATAAAGACTCTTTTGGGAATGTGAACATCAATGTTGCTTCTGCCATGGCCAAAGTAGACAGCATTCAAAGAAATAATTAACTCCTCAGAATGACAAATTTGTTATTTGAGCAGAACAAAGAGGCCCAAACTGAACTGCAAAAAGCTCTGCACTTCCAAGAAGAATTCTGGAAGGAAAAATCCAGATTGGATTGGCACATTCAAGGAGATAGGAATACTGAGTTCTTCCATAGGATCACTAAGATTAGAATGTCTCAAAGCAAATCTCCATGCTCAGAAATGAGGATCAAGTTCTGCTTGATGCAAAGGATATAGAGGATCATGTTTTGAATTATTACACCAAGCTTTTCAGTACTGAAAACCAGTGCATGGACAATGGCTTAGTTGACAGAATTGTTAGCCCGATGGTATCTAGAGATGATAATCTTATGCTAACTAATCTGCCTTCCCTTGAAGAAGTGAAAAATGCTATATTTTCTCTAAATTCAAATGGTGCTCCAGGGCCGGATGGATTTGGAGGCTTCTTCTTTCAAAATTATTGGGAGATTGTTCAGCATGATGTTTGTAAAGCAGTCATTCAGTTTTTTGAGCAGGGCTGGTTGCTGCCAAACCTGAATTCAAATCTTTTGGTTCTAATCCCTAAGTCTCAAGGTGCAGATAGAGTGGAGGAATTTAGGCCTATTGCCTTGGCTAATTTCCAGTTCAAAATCATCACTAAAGTCTTAGCAGACAGGCTGGCTAAGGTTGCTCCAAAGATTGTCTCTGATAATCAAAAGGGCTTTATACAAGGTAGATATATTACTGATTGTCTCTGCACTGCATCAGAGTGTGTAAATATGCTGGACAAAAGGGCTTTTGGTGGTAATTTGGCCTTGAAGATTGATGTCAAGAAGGCTTTTGACACCATGGACCGGTCCTTCCTTTTGAAGGTCCTTCACTCTTTTGGTTTTGATATCAAGTTCTGCCATTGGATAGAAACTATTCTGAAGTCAGCTAAAATTTCTATTGGTATCAATGGTAAGTCAGTTGGTTTTTTCTCTTGCAAGAGGGGAGTTAGGCACGGTGATCCATTGTCACCTCTACTTTTTTGCATTGCTGAAGATGTATTGAGCAGGGCTATCTGCAAGTTGGTTCAAGAGGGTAAGCTCAAAACAATGGCTGGCCCCAGAGGTCTCAGTCCTCCCTCTCATATCCTATATGCGGATGATATTCTTATCTTTTGCAGAGCTTCCATCCAGAATTTGTCCTTGTTAATGTCCATTTTTAAGGAGTATGGAGAGGCTTCTGGTCAATTGATTAACACTCAGAAATCCAAGTTTTATGCAGGTAATATTTCTGCAAACAGAATGTCTTCCATTGCCAATGTTTTAGGATTTTCTGCTGGCAGGTTCCCTTTCACATATCTTGGGCTGCCTGTGTTCAAAGGGAAGCCAAAGAAATCCCATTTGCAGTCCATTGCAGATAAGATGAGATCCAAACTTGCCACATGGAAGGGAAGTCTGTTGTCAATTATGGGCAGAATTCAATTAGTTAAGTCTGTGATTACTGGTATGATGTTGTATAGCTTTCAGGTTTACTCATGGCCCTCTAGCTTGCTGAAATCAATTGATTACTGGCTAAGAAACTTCATATGGTCCGGCAATACAAGTCAAAAAACTGTGATGAAGTGGCTTGGAAAAAAATCTGCAAACCTGAAGCTGAGGGAGGTCTTGGTCTTAGATCATTTAGATCTGTCAACAGTGCTTCTATGCTTAAGTTGTGCTGGGAATTCACCTCTTCATCTGAGCAGTGGGCTTGCCTTCTGAGAGCAAGAGTTCTAAGGAGAAACACGGTGATCCAATATTCTATCTCCTCCTCAATCTGGTCTAGAATCAAGCCTCATCTGAATACAGTTGTGGAAAACTCAGCCTGGATGCTAGGTGATGGTGCTGATATCAACTTTTGGAATGATATATGGTTGTCTAAACCCTTAAACTCATTGCTTGCTTTCCCGGCTCAGTTACAGTCTTCTTTAAAAGCAAAGGTGAAGGACTTCTGGTTCAATAATTCTTGGAATATTCCAAGCATTATTTTACAGCATTGCCCTGCTATTGCTGCAGAACTCATGCACATCATCATTCCATTTTTTCCTTGTAAGGATACCCGTGTGTGGTGTAGGAATGAATCGGGGTCCCGAACACTGAAGGATGCATATCAGTTTCTCCACAATAATGGTCAAACAGTTTCTTGGGCTAAGTCTCTTTGGATTAACTGTGTCCCTCCTTCCATTTCCTTCTTGGTTTGGAGAATCATTCACAACCGTATGCCTACTGATGATAATCTTTGGGCCAATGGCTGCATGGTTGTCTCAAGATGCAATTTATGTGGTTGTAGTTATGAAACAACTACTCACCTATTCTTTCATTGTGCCTTTGCAAAAAATTTGTGGGTCCCGATCGAGCAACATGCTTAGGTTGTCTATAGACAGTTCTTCATTGATCATTGTTTTTTCTATTTGTGAGAATCTATGGAGCTCTCAAGTAACGGACCTTTGACTCGCTGCAATATCAAGTATCATCCGGGCAATCGGCATTGCAGAAAACAAATCAAGATTTGATGACAGATCCATCCCTTTGTAGGTTGCCAAAAACATGATCCTTGCAAAGGTTAGCCTGGCAGGTAACTTGAGCAATGGCACAACTTCTGCATCCTCTCAGGAACTCAGGATTTTGAATGAGTTTAAAGTCAGCTGCCATCTTAATCGTGCCCCCCAAATCACTGAAGTTAAATGGCATCCTCCTCCTTGTTACTGGGTTAAGTGCAACACTGATGGAGCTGCTAGAGGTGCCCCGGGTCCTTCTGCTTGTGGTGGCATTTTTCGTGATCATAGTGCTGCTACCCTTGGTTGTTTTGCAGCCAACCTTGGTGTCAATTCTGCTTTTTATGCGGAACTAATGGGTGCAATCTTGGCTATTGAAATTTCCCACAAAAAAGGATGGTCGTTATGGCTGGAATGTGACTCCCAAATGGTATTAGCTGCAATCTCCTCTCCATCTATGGTTCCTTGGAAAATAAGAAATAGATGGAAAAATTGCCTGTCCATTATAAGGGATATGCGTTTTGGTTCCTCCCACATCTTTCGTGAAGGCAACACTTGTGCAGATAAAATTGCCAATCATGGCTTGCTGATTAATGGCTCTTTTTGGTGGGATTCGATACCTAGTTTCATTAGGGATGATTTCCTTAATAATAGAATAGGTCTCCCTAATTTTCGTTTTAGGTGATTTCATGGGTTTGGTTTTGGGCCCCCCCCCCCCCCCCATGCTTTTGTATTGTTCGTTTTTGTTCTTTTTTAATAAATTGAGGTGTGCTGCATATGATGGATAGTGGCAAAGGTGCCAACCTAGTTGGGATGTTAGTCTCTATTGTGATGCTTTTGCATGCCTCTTTACTTAAAAAAACACTAGTGCACAAAAGGGATTCCACGTCGGTTATTTTTGGCTTTCCACATCGGTTTTGAAACTGATGTGGAAACGACCGATGTGGTTTATTGCCACTTTACACATCGGTTTTAAAACCGATGTGTAAAGTATATTTTAAACATCGGTTTTATACTAACCGATGTGTAAAATTAATTTAGCAATTGATAAGCAGTTGTAAATTTAACTTTCTACATCGGTTTTGCTTAAAACCGATGTGTAAAATTGACTTTCTACATCGGTTTTCTAAAGAACCGATGTGTAAAGTTAAATTTACACATCGATTTTAAGCAAAACCGATGTAGAAAGTTAAATATACACATCGGTTATTGAGAACCGATGTGTAAAATCTCATTTTTTTTTAATCTATTATTTACATTTCAATCATTCCTGTTTTCACTAATGCAGATCAATAAACAAACCAAAAAGCACCTCGATCAAACAAGAAACAACAACAGAACACCAAACCAGTTTTGACACAATCATTCAAAAGCAAAACATACTTCATTCAATTTTCTTAGCACAGCCAATTAGCTCTTACACATATGGTTAAAAATACTGACATTTCATCAAATGACTAGTGAGCACAGAATCTTGAAAATAGAGGGCATCGTGCCTAATTAATTTCGAATGAATGAAAACAACACTTTATCAAAGCTACATCAAAACACGAGAGAAGAAGAATTGAACCAGACACGAGCACTAATACATATCATCAATCAAAGGTACGTACACTATAGCTAGTATATGATAAGTTTTTAAACTAACTACATATATACAAACTATGGGTGGTACACTTCAAGAAAGAAAGTTGCCCAACGCCTCTTTATGATGTTGATGTCGAAACCGGATAATGGAGATGGATTGTTGAATATCTGCAAGTTTAATTGGACAAAAGATTATATCTTTTAAGTAATAAACTAACATAAAACATATAACGAATCTATACTATTACTTCTAATTGTGTCAATTAACATTTACCTCACTCCATCTTTCAGTGATCCCGGAGGAGATAATTTCCAACATCCACTGCATCACATAGTAGCCACATTCCCATGACCCACGTTGTATACGTGACTACGTACAAATGAAACCCAATTAGAATATGAGGAATTAAATAAAATAGAAATCAATTATTGTACCCACTGCATTTGATGCATTTGAACTAATAAATATCTTACGCTGGGAATAATCCATCTGATAGCCCGAGTACGCCTTTCACCACGCTGCATGTGGGATGCATTAATAGACCTATCATGACAAAAACATTCATTAAAGTATATATAATAGATTTCAGATAATTAAAACAACTGCATTACTGATTATAAAGTATTTTAATGCTTACGTTTCGATGATCGTCTTCAGTTCATTCGCCGGCTTATTTCCCAATGAGCAGAAGAAGACCACGACGTTCATTCTTGGGTACAAGAGCAATATTTGCCAATGCTTGCTGTATTTGCGGAACAATTAGTGACTGTAAGTCATATATAGTTATACTTAAATTAATAACCGGTACTTACTTATTGAGATAAGGCGCAAGATAGAATTGATGATCGTCTCGGGCAAGTATATCACGTATGGTAGTGACCGGGTCTTCCGATGCTACGAGAACATCACCCTGAATGAACATGGGGTCAATGAACCCATAAAGGGCGAGGTTACCCTGATCGACTAACATACGATGCAGATACCTAATATATTGGAAAAACATGTTAATTATCATTGTATTTAAAAATTAATTACGTACTTAACTTATAAATAAAATGTACTTGTGTGCACCAAAACGATATGTGTGCAGAACTGGCCATTTCTTTATTGAGTGCCATCTCCATAAGTTCTTTCTTTGGTATATACAGTTCACCAGGGCTGGCATCATGTTCCAACGTTACCAATGCTGCATCATCCTCCATGGTGACAACTTGTATAGCAAGATCTTTGAAAACATCACCATGGCCAGGTGCCCCTTTGTCGATCCCCTAAACAACATAGATATATATTAGTAATCACGGATAATTAAGTTATTTAATTCGTTATGAACTAAATGGTCAAATGAATACCTTGACAGGAGCAGACATCTCTGGTCTTCCTAGATCCGACCTTTTAGGCACAATATCATTTCCAACATCCTATAACAAATACAAATAAAGCATTATCTTTAAACAATAATAAATATATTTCAACTATGAATATAGAAAAACACAACTAACCGAATACCTCGGATGCAACAAGAAAGTCGACCAGTCTTCTTGGCCGAGGATGAAGTTATTGGGGGCCCGACCCACTTTGCTTGAACCTCCTCGGTGGGCACAGGGGACTCGAGCATCAGCATCTCGAATAATCTCAACAGACACCCTCGAGATGATCATCCTGGAATAACCGATGGTGTATCGGTATTACCTAACTTATTATATGCCCTACCCAATGCCACTAAGCGGTGATGATGATGATGATCATCAACATACAGCTCACACCTATCGGGTCGCCATCATCATCATCATCATCATCATCACAGCATCATCATCATTTTCGGGATGATGAAGAGGATCACATGAGCCCTTAGTGCTCACATGGACAGAGGGTTGGACAAAGGGTTGGACACCGCTGTCATCTGCTGGGACAAAGAAGTAAATATTGCCATCTCACTGGGCAAACCGCTCGGCCATCTCCCCGTCGAAGCTCACCTGCAATCTCCTGTTTTAGTTGTGCTCTATCTCGCAAATCAAATCCCCGTGGGCATTGGTGTGAAGATGAACCATGGTATTGGCGAATGCCGACTCCCATCCAACACCAATGACACGGCCGGGTGGTCCGGTTTACCGATGGCGAGATAAGATATCATTGCGTCCTCTAGGAACAAAGGTTCCTTGGGTTAGCTGATCATCCAAGGCATCCTATCACATAAAAATATCAGGTCACATTACAATTCGGTAACAATCTTAAAATGACAATTACAACAAACTATACTTACAATCCTCTCAGCCTACTTGGCGGGCCTCCTCGGATGTATATTGTCCCGTTTTTTTTTGTCGGCCCCTCTTCCATGAACGATGGCGTGGGGGTGGAGGTGGATCAACAACCTCTGGAAGATTTTCATCATTAGGATCCGCCCGAGATGCTCGCCTGACGTGCTTTCTTTTCCTCTTCAACCATTTTCTTAACAAGCTTTTTATATCCCCCACGAGACATGACATGGGGGTAGACATTCTTGCTTTGGTTTTCCTGCCCCTTTTTCCTCTTCTCCTGTTATAAATAAAAGACAATTAAATTACATAAGTAAATGAAATTAATGCAATTACATAAATTTAGAGACAAATCAAATAAGTTAACCTGAAAGCTGGGATCACGTCGGCTTTGAACAAAGCGATCCCACGTCGCCTTGTCAAGAAACGGATACACCTCAAGTGGGTTCTTTTTACTTTTTGGACCGAATATATAGTATCTGCCTGTGTCGACCTTAAAACCCCTCCAACGCTCTCCAAAGATACTTCAAAGAAACGCTTCTTCATAGCGTATGTATCCTGTGATGTCAAATGTCAACTACATTAAGACCAAAAGAATCAACGAATTACTGTATGATATTATTAAGATAAAAATAAAGTAGATACAGACAAACACAGGACATAGAAGTATAGATACCGTAATACTCTCCCATATCTCTGCTCCTTCACGTCCGCCAGACATCTCTCCACCTATCAATGAGTATACTAGGCCTGTTCCTAGCAAGGGTCGCCACAAAACTGGTAAACTGATCTTCCATTGGCCCAATAGGTTTGAGGTTATCATCAAAATCTACTCTTATCCTCTCGATTTGACCCACGGTTGGCAGTCAAATGCCTCATCCGTGTGGCACGTCTACCCTTTCTCACTGGTGAGATTGGGTCTCGACCCGCCGCATGAAGGAGGTGTATCCTCATGATCAGCCATGTATACCTGTTTAAACACAAAACAAAAAAAAAACTTGTTAGTATGTCGGATAAATATCAAACATAACTTATAAATATCGATCAACGTACATAAACATAACTTATAAATATCAACGTAAACACATAATATGCCAAACTTGATGGTAATATCAAACTAAACTTACTTTGTGGTCAATTAGTAAAGTTCTCCCATAACCCTTCTTGGTGATCATTACGAGTATCATGTACATCATCCACTTCATTTTCCTCATTGAAATTAGGCACTCGTGTTGAGAAAGAAGGAGTATCGTAAATATCAAGAGTTGAATCGTGATTTCCCTCACTACCGTTATACATGTTTTTTCCCCGGAGAACCACTGACCACCTTTTGTTAGAAGGATCACGGATATAAAACACTTGTTTTGCTTGGGATGCCATGATGAAAGGTTCCTCTTTATTACCTACCTTACTAAGGTCCACCAATTTGAATCCTAACTCATCGGTTTGCACACCATTGTTACCGTCGACCCACCGACATTTAAAAACAGTACTCTAAACTTCGTGTAATCAACCTCCCATATCTCTTCAATGATTCCAAAGTATGAAACTGATGCCATAACAGGTTTTTATCTTTCGAACTAGAGAAATGCATGGACTCAGCGACGACCATAACCCCACTCGTTTTGCATAGTACTTTTGTCATCCTGGGACTTTGTATAGAAGGAAAACTTATTGATATCGCACCCACTCCAGCATATGACATCAAAGTTAGGCCCCTGTGCTAGCCATTTTAATGTAGCAGAAGCAGTACCATCCTTTGCAATTTTTTTCTTTAAACCAGTTCAAGAAAGTCTTGTTATGCTTGTTCAAACACCATTTTTCATTCATTCTAGGGTAAGTTTCATTGATAATGCTTTTATGCTCACATAAGTATGGTTCAACCTCATCGTGTTATTCAATATATACAAATGTGCTTGAAGCACTTCCTCCCGATCCATGCTCTTAACAAAGGATACCTCGTGTACCCTTACCATCATATCTTCCTTCGTGATTTGAGACTTCTAAGCCCTACAGGTTCCGCTTCGACATGTAGTCTGTACAAAACTCAATAGCTTCTTCTCGCAACATACCTTTCAACAATAGATGCTTCGGGACGGTGTGGATTTTTCATATATCCTTTCAGGATCTTCATGTATCGCTCAACCGGGTACATCCACCTTAAATAAACGGGACCGCACAATCTAATCTCCCTCACTAGATGAACAATCAAATGAACCATGATGTCAAAAAATGAAGGTGGAAAATACATCTCCAATTGGCACAATACAATGGCTGCCTCATTTTCCAACTCATCCAAATTTTTAGTGTCAATGACCTTGCTACATATAGCATTGAAGAATAAGCATAACCTAGTAATGGCATGTCCGACTTTTTTAGGCAATATGTCACGTAATGGCCACCGGTAGTAGTTGTTGCATCAAGACATGACAATCATGAGACTTTAAGCCAACTAATTTGAGATCTTTCATTGAGACAAGTCTTCCGATATTTGAAGAGTAACCCCGTGGCACTTTGACTCCCCGTAGACATTCACGTAAACTTCTTTTCTTTTTTTTGATAAAGTATGACATGCTGGGGCAAATAAGTCTTCTTATCCCCCACTTTAAGTGGAGCTAACTGCTCTCGTATACCCATCGCAACTAGATCCAGACGAGCATTCACACCATCCTTTGTCTTGCCTTGAATGTTGAGAAGCGTTCCCGATTAAACTGTCACACACATTTTTCTCTACATGCATCACATCAATACAATGTCTTACATCAAGCTTGCACCAAGATGGAAGATCAAAGAAGATCGACCTCTTCTTCCATATTTTCTTCTCTCGTAGCCTTCTTCCTCGGGTCTTCCCATAGATAACATTAGTGTTGTTCACCCTTTCATAAACTTGCTCTCCAGTCAAGGCCACCGGAGCAATTTCATTCTCCGGAAGTCCATTGAAAGCTTTCCTCAATCTACGATAAGGATGATTACGTCAGAGAAATCTCCGATGCCCAAGGTAGACCGTCTTCCTTCCATGTTGCAGTTGATGGTAACATGTGCCTTCTTCACATATTGGACATGCTTTATGCCCCTTAACAATATAACATTGATGGTGCAAAATAACATGGCACGCAATCTGAATGTCTCACGGCAATACCCGTCGATCACATCAAAGCCTTCATCCCACATCATTCTCAAGTCTTCAATCAAGGGACTCAGATAAACATCAATATCATTTCCTGGCTATTTAGGACCCGAAATCATCATACTTAACATAATGTATTTGCGCTTCATGCACAACCAAGGAGACAGGTTGTAAATTACAAGGAGAACAGGCCATGAACTATGAATACTACTTAAGTTTCCATATGGATTCATTCCATCGGTAGCAAGTCCAAGCCTGAGGTTTCTGGGCTCATTGCCGAAATCCAGAAACAAACTATCAATTCTCTTCCATTGCAAAGAATCGGCCGGATGGCGAAGCTGTCCATCACACTTCCTCTCATCTGCATGCCATCTAATGTTCTTTGCGTCATTTACATTAGCAAACAATCGCTTGAACCGCGGAATCACGGGAAGATGCCATAACACCTTCGCAGGAGGACCTTTGGTGACCACATCACAACTAGAATCACCATCCTTCACTTTGTAGCGTGATACCCCACACCTGGGGCACTCGTGGCATCTCTTCAAACTCTTTCCCGTACAATATGCAATCATTGGGGCAAGCGTGTATTTTCTTATACTCCATACCCATCGGACACAATATCTTCTTCGCCTCATAGTTTCGAGATGGCAATGTGTTGCCTTCGAAGCATTTCTTTCAACAACTCAAGCAATTCGGTAAAGCTTTTATCGCTCCACCCATTTCTCGCCTTCACATTGAACAATCTTAACACCGCCGACAACCGTGTGAAATTAGTGCACCCGGATACAAAGCCACTTGCGCATCACTCCACAAAGTATCATACACATGTGCGCGCCGAAAAGACTCTTGCCCAACATCACGGATCATGTCCTCTAGTCCATCGTCCATTTCCACGCCATCAACTTCCTCTCTATCCGACACCCTCGGCCTGTCTAACGATTCACCATGGCATATCCATGTTGTATAACTCTTGCAAATCCCCTCACAAATAAGATGATCACGTATCTCCTCAGCTTCTAGTCGTCTCTCATTCAAACAGTTAACACAAGGACAATAAAACCTTCCGCTACCACTATCGGAGCATTTGTTTTTGCAAACTGTAGAAAATCTTCCACTCCATTCTCATACTCATCACTTGTCCGCCTAGCATTCATCCAACCGCGATCCATGACTAAACCAATACCTTCGTACTTAGTCCAACATATTCATCAACCACTTCTTATGACAGGTATGGCCCTATCCCATTCGAGAAGAAACTTTTTCAACATTCGGTTAACAGCTAGTCCTTAACTCTCATGCTCATACTCGACAAAATTTCGGCAGATTTCCCGCGGTCTCCTCGACGTACACTACTTGAACGCCGATGACATCCACCACGATAAAGTATGCACCGGAGAACGAAAGGAAATGTATCAATCCGAACTTTCATCAAGTATATAACATTAGAACCAATGAATAACTATTTTAACTGAATTAAGAAAAAGTTTTTTCCCAAACTGTCCAACTTTGGACAATTCAAGATCCAACACAATGAGCGGTACATTAAGCACGTACACGTACGCTCATTAGTATTGCATCTCAAATGGGAAACTAAGGCTTTACTATTTATGTAGCTTGCATGAAGATGGGGCTTGAAAAGTGAAGAAAATTAGCCAAACAGAGCCCTTCACGGCCTAGCCTTGAAAGCCATCACGGTAGTGATCGAGTATAGCTTAAAAGAAAGAATGGAAAAGTCGAACTGGTCACGGCCATCCCGTGATGCCCATCACGGCCGTGACATGTCACCGTACCAGACCCTCACAGTAGAAACGATCACGTCCTAGCCGTGATGGTGGTCACAGCCGTGACAGACCAACCAGTGAAGCAACCTCCAAGGCAGAACCTATCACGGCCTGGCCGTGATGGCCATCACGGCCGTGACATGCCCACGGAACCAGACCCTCACAGTGAACTCGATCACGGCCTAGTCGTGATGGTGGTCACGGCCGTGACAGACAACCAGATAATGTAACCTCCAAGGCGTAACTCGTCACGGCCTGGCCGTGATGGCCATCACTACCGTGACATGCCAATCGAACTAGACCCTCACAGCAGAATCGATCACGGCCTAGCCGTGATGGTGGTCACGGCCATGACAGAACAACCAGTAAAGGGAAAAAGGGAAAAAGGACCTGGGAACTCCAAATGGTGTCTTTCTAAGACCTTCCCTATCTATATCTTCCCCAAGACCTAGCAAAGAAAACCTTCACAAAGATCTTCAAAAGAAGCTCTATCCCTTTCTTCCGAAAACCCCACATCACCACAACCATATCATACATTAGGAGACAGAGATAGAACTATAAACAAAAAGTAAAAGAAAAATACCTTTCACGCCTTGAGAGACAGAGATGGGAGGGAGAAGCGTATGTAAGCGGAGGAGGCGAAGCGGAGGCCGCGCGTTAGCAGAGGAGATGAGTACCGTGCAATGCTGGTAGAAAAAAAAACGAAACAACATAACAGGGATGCTCATAAAAGAACAAAACATAACCATCCAGCTCCAACAACAGCAAAATCCATTACCCATACACATCAGTGAATGAACCACAACAACAAACTGAACAAAGTGAATACTGGAGAATGAAGCAAGGTGAAGGGAAAGTGAAGCAAAGTAAAATGGAGGAAGCACTCACCAGAGAATGAAGCAATGGCGGCAAGCGGACAGAGCGAGGTGAGGGCGAGCATCCAAACGCAAAGGTAAAGCACAAGGTGAGGAATGAACTGAGCAAAGGGTGTTTTCTGTTTTAGGGTTCAGCAAAACTCAAATCAAGAATGGAGGGATAGCGAGGGGAACATAATAAAAATTGGCAATATTACACATCGGTTATGCCATAAACCGATGTGGTTAACCATATTATACACATCGGTTATCCTGAAACCGATGTGTAAACCTTAAACTTTTAATTCCCAATTTTTTTTTAAAATTTTATACATCGGTTATTTAAAACCGATGTGTAAAAGTAAAATTTTAATTTCTATTTTTTTTATTTATAATTTTATACATCGGTTATCAAGAAACTGATGTTGTTAATCACAATTTTACACATCGGTTCATTGAGAACCGATGTTGAATGTTAAAAATTCTGACTTTAAATTTTTTTATTTTAATTTTAAACATCGGTTAGAAATAACCGATGTGGAAACGTTTTACACATCGGTTATTCTCTAAACCGATGTGTAATACTTTGGTTTTAATTTCAAAATGTCACATTGCTCTTTTACACATCGGTTTCTAATAAACCGATGTGTAAACTCCGATGTAGAATCCCTTTTCTCGCACTAGTGAAAATTATTTAATAAACACACATAGACTTTTCAAGAGCAACATGTGATTTACCAACTAAGCGAGTAAAGCCTTAACATTACCGGAATGGGGAATTGCTCTAATTAAGGGTGTTCGTGGATCAGTTTTGAGATAAAAAGTCTTCCGATCCAAAGATTAAAAAACACGCGATTTGGTTCGGACGCTTCTTTAAAAAAATATGATCCAAGATAACTCGATTAAATGCGGTTTGGATCGGATTTGATGGTTTGGTTTTTACCAACATAATGATTAAAAAATAAGTCCAATAAAATTAATAAATATAACATATTGATATACTAAAAATTAAAATTTTACAAGTTAACAAGTATCAATTTTATTTGGAACATTAAAAATAGTAGAAAATTACGTTACATCAAATTAATAAGTATTATTTGAAACAATAAACAAATAAAAAATCAAGAATACAAAAAGTAGAATAAATATATATTAAATATTATATATATGGTTCAGTTTGGTTTGATTTGATTTCAAACGAAGGATCCGAAATCCGATCCAATTGGTTTTCACTAAACAAGGTCCAAAGAAATCCAATAAATATCGATTTTGTTCGATTTTCGATTTTTTGATCGGTTTTCTTTTGGATCGATTTTCTTTTAAATCGGTTTGTATATGAACACCCCTTAGTCTCTAAACAATGTATCTTCTACGAACCGCTTAATAAGCATTAAAACCTTAAAATTAGCCCTTGCCCATTCCCTATGACAGGTCTTTTGCTCTGCGGTGCTCGTTGCAGTCAAAGGAGAACGCTCATACTCTCTTATTATAATGTTGATGTCCAATAAATTAAGTGTCAGCTCAATATCATACTTATTTTTCTTATAATTATTTCCCGTTAAAATTGTGTTTGATTTGTATAATATTTATTCAGAGAAAATTTGATACGAGCTGAAAAATAGTAAAACAAAATGGTTAATATCATAGGCAAATAATATATAATATAAAACTCTCATGTGGGTGGAGTATATATTATACAAACAACAATAATGTAATACTCGACTAGGCTTTTATAGGCCCTCTAGGTTCATAATCGATCCTGAACTCAGACAACTCCACAGACCATGCGATCATCCTTCCTGCCAACTCGAGCTACCGCAACACCTGCCTGATAGGATGGTCGGTCTTTACTACCATCTGATGGCTCTGGAAGTATGGCCGTAATCTCTCAACTGCAATGACTAAAGCAAATGCCAATTTCTTAATTACCTGATATCTCGTTTCTGCCTCATGTAATGCTCGGCTGATATAATACACAGGAAGTTGCCTCTTCTCCACTTCTTGAACAAGCACTGCACTCACAAACGTCTCAGTCACCGACAAATATAGTAAAAGTTACTTTCCAACTTGCGGTTTAGTCAAGATGGGTGGGGAGCTCAGGAGAGACTTGAAGTCCTGAAACGCTGCTTCACACTCGAGACTCCATTCGAATTGTTGCGGCTTTCGAAGCAACTTGAATAGGGGCCGAACCTTCTCGGTCGACCTCGGCAAGAATCTGGATAAAGAGGTCAATCTGCCCGTGAGTCTTTGAACTTCCTTGACATTAGCTGGGCTTCTCATCTCGATGATAGCTCGGCACTTGTCAGGATTCACCTCGATCCCTCGGTTTGTCAACATAAACCCCCAAAACTTCCCGCTCTTGATCCCGAAGTTACACTTCTCGGGATTAAGTCGCATATTGTACTTTCGGACTTGATCGAAAATTAATCTTAAATCTTCAGCATGCTTACTCGGCTTCTCAGTTTTTACCACGATATCGTCCACCTAAACCTCCATGTTTCTTCCGATCTGACCGTCAAAAACCTTATCCATCAGCCTCTGGTAAGTAGCCCCTGCATTCTTCAGGCCGAATGGCATAACCTTATAGCAATAGTTAGCTCTATTCGACATGAAGATGGTATTTTCTTCATCAGGTGCATACATTCGAATTTGGTTGTAGCCCGAGTATGCATCGATGAGACTAAGAATTTGATATCCTGGCGCTCCATCCACCAACTGATCAATACCGGGTAAGGAATATGAATCCTTAGGGCATGCTTTATTTAAATCAGTGTAATCAGTACACATACGCCACTTCCCATTTGACTTCTTCGCCAAAACAACATTATCGGGCCGAGTGGTATACTTCACCTCCTGAAAAAAGTTTGCATCCACTAGTCTTCTGGTTTCTTCCTCTATTACCCTCCTTCTCTCCTCCCCCACCTTTCTCTTTTTCTGTGAGATCGGTTTGGCTCCCATGTATAGGGAAAGTTTATGACATACGACCCTCGGTTCTACACCGGGCATATCAGCAGTACTCCATGCAAAGAGATCGGAATTCTCCATAACTACTCGGATTATTGCTTCTTCGACATCAGCTGCAAGTTGTGTTCCAATGTGTGTATACTGCCCCTCTTTTCTCCCTGTTTGAAATTTCTTTAGATCCTCGACCGACTGTGGGCGCAACTCCTTCATGTATACTTGAGGATCTAACTTGACTGTTCCCACCGAAGCCACTTGCATTTTACCCCTCTGTTTTTGATCTGTTTCCATTTCCTTCTCGACCGACTCTTCCTCTTTCTTGAAATTCACCTTCAAACTGTCTACATAGCACTGCCGAGCTTCTTTCTGATCAGCCCTTACCGAGACCACTTCACCCATACTAGAATGAAACTTCATGGTTAGATGAGGTGTGGATACTATCACGTCAAGCTCATTCAAACTGGGTCGCCCGATAATTAAATTATATTCCGCCCTCGGATCATCCACGATAATAAATTTCACTGCAGTGGTTTGAGAAACTGCGCCATTACTGAGCTTAGTTGGTAACTCAATATACCCCCGAGTTTCAACATGCTTCCCAGCGAAACCCACTAAGGTATTTCCAAACTCCTTGATTTCACTCTCCGGTATTCCCAACTTTTTGAAAGTTCGAAAGTACAAGATGTCTGCTGAACTCCCTTGATCTACTAGAGTCTTCCTCACCACAAAGTTTGTTAGCTCCACTGAGATAACCATGAGATCATCTTGATTTGGATCATCTCCTAAAAAATATCATCAGTGAAGGTTATGGAACAATGATTTTGCACCAGTTTCTGCATGACCGAGTACATTGACTTCGCTGCTCTGAGATGTCTCATTCTCATCGAACTAGTTACACTCCCTCCAGCAAAACCTCATGAGATTGTATTTATAACACCGCTCACTTGAGAGTTATTTTCCACACGATGATCTTCATTGTTTTGCTCATTCCCCATTCTCTCCTGATCTTCTCTCCTGAATACATTTCCTCTCCCTCCTGCTCCTCTTCCTCTTCCACGGCCTCTGCCTCCATACCCTTTCCACGGTGCTTGCCTTCTCGGTCCTCCCCATTGCACATAATCCGTAAGTTCCCCCATCTGTACCAATTCCTCGATTTGATCTTTCCATTCAACACACTCTTCAATGGTATGACCATACAAATTATGGAAACAACAATACCTTCTTCTATCGGTTGACTCCGGTGCAGTTGTCGGAAGAGGATACTCCACAAAGCCTGCATGGCACACCTCGTCTAGGATCTGCGCTCTCGTAGTATTGAGAGGAGTGTACATGGTATACTTCGGTACTCTCGGTTCGTACAATCTTGGCAGTACCTCAATTCTAGACGCCAATCTCCTCCCAACATTTTGATTCCTTCTCCTTTATTGATTATCCACCCTCTCCTTCCTTTTTGCCTCTCTCGCCTCCTCCATGCTGATGTACTTGGACGCTCGCTGTTTGAGATCATCTATGTCAATAGCCGGTCTTTTTGACAATGAATCTAGAAAAGGCCCTTCTCCAGCCCTCATGGAATGTAGAGCCACCCCAGGCTCCAAATCTCCGATCTTCACTATCTCCGCAGTAAACCGATCCAGATACTCCGAAAGTGAATCATTTTTCTCTTGTTTAAAGTTATCCAAGCAAGGCGAAGTCTTCCTGTACATTCTACTGGTAGCAAATTGTATGAGAAATTTCTCGGTCGAGTCATTCCAAGAGTAAACCGATCTCGGTGGCAATTGAGAAAACCACATGAGAGTCGGGCCTTCGAGAGTTGTTGGAAAAACTTGGCACTTAACCCTCGACGAGATGTGTGAGACCATCACCTTGACATTAAAAGCTGTGAGGTGCTCTTGTGGATTTGAGGCACCATCATAATGTCTCATCTTTGGGAAACGAAAATTGTGTGGTACAGGCTCGAATATCACCTCACCAGTGAAAGGATGATCCCTCCTTCCTCTTGAACGTCGTTCTCTATATTCTCTATCTCTCCTGTAACTCGATTCTCGCCCAGAAACGACGACAACACCTCTCCTGTCTGGAATCTCCGATCTCACTTCTCAAGACATAGGTTCTATCTTCAAAAGGACTTCGTCTTCGGCTCCGGCTTCCTTGATTCCTAGACCTGCGTTTATTTCGACTTGACACTTCAATTCCGGATTCCTCCTCTCGGCTTTCACTCCTTTCCCGCCGAATTTGGCTACTTTCACTCTAGCGAGAGAAATTGCTTCTCTCCCTGCTCCTACCTCAACTCCTTCCTCCACCTTGTCTTCTTCTTAACTGTTCTACCTGATGTCTTAAGTCGCTGACATCTCTCCCTAGTGCCTCGCTATCTACGTCTCTTGACCGCCTTCTTGATTCTCACCTCGAGCCAGTATCAATCCTTCTCCCCTCCAGGCTTCTCGATCCTGCCATCTTCTTGGGAAATTTACAGTGTGACAGGGGAATATTTGCCTCAGCCCCACGGTGGGCGCCAAATGTTCTTGCAAATTCTGACACAAATAAAGAATCGACAATGAACAATATTGCTACTCTCAAGAACACTCTTAACTCAAAGAAACTCGTATATTGATCTCTCTGAATTATAGCAGAATAGTCAGTTACATGAAAATAGCCTGTCTTCCCTCCCCCATTTCCCCCCTCCATATACAATAGTTAATAATAAAAAAATACTTGGTTCTCCCTCCCTTGAGTTCAGGGAAAACCATCCCTATTTCGTCGACCACTTTCTCTACAACTTCCTCTTAGTCCCATTTTCTCCCACTACATGGTCTGGTTCCGAGTCTTACATCTTCTCGGCAATCTTATTGGTTGGACCTCAAATGGGCTACATCCAAAAGCCTAAACTTGCAACCTGCTCATATACTTCCCGGCTACATCACTGGTTGGGCCCTAAGTGGATTACATCTGTAGACCCGAAGTCTCAACTTGCTCATATCTCCCAATACACTAGTCCCCCAAGTTCTGAGCTAAAGGTCAAGCGACAAAACTTGATATAGTCTTTTTAGACCGCTCAGTATTCATCCTCGGCACATTAGTCCCCCAAGCTCTGAGCTAAAAAATGAGCGAAAGAGATTCATGTCTTCATCCTCGACACAATGTAGAAAACTAATAAGAGACGAGCTGGATCGTAGTTTGACACGTTTGAACTTTGAACCCATATTGCATATTTCGGAACAGAGCAAATTATAACCGAAATGGTGATGGGTTTAGCTCAAGAAAAACAATATATGAATGGACTTTTTTTCTTCTTCTTTTTCAGGTCATTAAGATGAATGTCACGAAACTACATTGTGTTTTGGAAAAATGTTTTCTAACACCGAGTATACAAATACTTGAATTGACAGCATATAGGTCAGTGTAACGAGATGGTATTGTATATACATCAAACTTGAATAAATGTATCAGGTATAAATATGAATGTGTCACTAATTTGTTTTTTAACGCTTCTCCACTTGTCATATTTGAATTTGGAAGACTATATGACCATCATGCATTTAGAAACATTTGAAGAAAAAACTACATAACCACGCGTCCACAAGTACCCAAGAACACATACTATTCTTAGCTCTAACTTCTAACCAGTCAGAACTCTAACATCGTAGTATAATAGAAATGATAGTTTTGCATAAGAAAACTCAAATTAGTCATTCTCTCCTGAACTTGGATGAAGTAAGGTATCATTTTGCATTGATCACGACTGAAATTTAATTATATGCAATATAAAAGTCAAAATCTGAAATATACAGTTACTAGCAGGAAACATAAAACAAGCTGGTCAAGTAAACAAAAAACATTTTGGATCTTAAAACACAACTAAGACCAGCAGCAACTATAGTACTCAATGTCACGAGCTTCCCTATTGCCCATTGCCACGCCCACCTCTCCCACCGCGACCTTTTCCTCCATGACGCTTTCCTCGTCCAAAACTGCCTACTGCCTTGTTCGCATCAGGTTTCAATTGCATCTCGTCTGGAAAGGGAAGAATATGATCCACACATTTACGGAAGCTAAAATCATCAATAGATCCATCCTCCCTGATGAGGAAGCAGCACCTACTTTTCCACGTAGCATGCTTGTGGACTTGGAAAGCACGGATTCCTGCGCCAATCTTTTTATCAGGCTCTGTATGGCCATTCTTAAGCAATTCCAGCAACATTATATGTTCATACTGCCACACAAACAACTCATAAGAGAAGTCAGTAAGAATTAAATTCAGGTTGTGGCTATTGTTGTTGCATCATCAAAATACATTAATGAGACAACATACTAAGATGGGACTATTTTAAACCCCAACTTAAACATTTAACGACAATGAATTTGTATTCAGTTCAAGGCCAGTTCTAGCGTGAGCAAGTGACACATATTGCTCATGGTGCATCACTTTTATTTACCGTTGGATCAAAGAGTCTCACCAAAGTATACCATAGACTGTCAACACCAGATTTTTTCCCCTTCTTTTGGTGCACTCTCTTCAACGTCGCCACCATCATCTTGTTCTAAACAAAAAGACTGTCCTATTCTAAATCCAAAACTCAATCGAGAGGTTTTGTTTGGCGAGAGGTTTTGCTGGACCTTGCAGAGGAGTGGAAATCATAGCACGCAGATTTGTGGTTGGGCGAGCACGGTGGTGCACACGACGGAACTAAACGGCAGGACGGTGTGCGGTGGTCCTATATGGACGTGATGGCAACCCAGATGGCGGCATCTTTCTGATCTGAGTTGAGCTGCCGTTCGCAGTGGTGGGGGCTTGACGGCATGACGCGACGAAATCGTGGTGGTGCTGGACGACAAAGCGGTGTTTGGGTGGCTCTGCTATACGGTTGTGACAGTGGATCTTGGTGCGCCGTCATCTCCGCCGTGTCTCCACCAAAACCACGACCCCTGCAACTCCGATTCCTATGACAAACCAGAGCTTGGGGTTGGAGGCATGTTCTTTCATTTACTCCAATGATCTAGACATGAAAAATCAAAGAAAGCAAGGGAATATGGCCACAATGACCTAGACATGAAAAATCAAAGAAAGCCATAGATTTTGGTGAGACTCTTTAATCAACGTTAAATAAAAGTGATGCACCGTGAGCAATATGTGTCACTTGCTCACCCTAGAACTGGCCTGCAGTTCAATCCTAACATGTAGATATAATTGAAACTTAATTGCCATATCACAATTTGACAGCACTGAAAAGCTTTTCACAAACCCATGCATTAAAATAACTGATTACACACTTGTAGAAAATTTTCAAGGAAACTGCCAAACATGATAAACAGAAAGATTGCACCAAAGATGGTAAGTACATGATAAATTTGCAAGAAGAAGGCAGTCAGATGCAAATGATGGCATAAACATGTAAAAGGAAAATCATAGGACAACGGATGTCTTCTCTTAGCACTATGCTTGCAAAGTTGCTCCAGTTTATGAAGCTAGGGATTGAACTTTAAAGTTCTGAAAGATTTATAAGCATGAAGGCACAGCTTTCAGAAGACAACAGGGCAAGGAGGAGCGCTCGAATTATATTCAGTAATATCAATCAAAATCGGTATGGAGAAATGGGTACAAATCAGGGTAGTGACTAGCGCGCAATAGCGGCACGATCGCGGTGGTACGGGGCGAGCAGCATGGTGGCCGCTACTCGGACGGGCGTGGAGGAGCATTTTTCGTTGCGACGGTCGCGGCCGCTTACACGGCAGAAATCGCACTGAAAAGTGGTGAAGCGGTCGCTTTTGGGCCGCTCCTATATGATGGGTCGATTTAAGTCCACAAAAACCTCCGACGAGCCATTTCCAGCCAAACCTAGTCGTCGGTGCTACTGTTGGAGGTGTCATAAGATCTAGGGTTTTTTCCATCTCTGCTCCTCTCAAAGCCATGCTCATTTTCGAGTAACACGGGCATATTATCAAAGGCGGCTGTGGGACTTAGATGCTGAAGGGATTATAGGGTTAGGGTTTCAGGAATTTGGCCATGTGGCCCAAATATTATTATGTGTTTTCTCTTTTTGTTTTTTTGTTTTGTTGGGCCTTACAAACTAAATGGGTAGGTCACTCTTATTTTATTTTGTTTCATCCTCCCACTCTCCCTCCCCCCTTCTCACGCTCGCACCCTCCCGCTTCTCTGCGTCTCCCTCCACTTCTACCCCTCGCCTTCCACTAGCCTAAAATAGCAATCTGTCCCGCAATAGCATTTTCGGGATTGGCGCGTATCCGGATTGATAACTCTGGTACAGATATAATTAGTGAACATAATAATAACATCAACATCAGGGCATAAGGGATGAAACACATATAAGAAGTGAATAGTGATAACATAATGTCCAGATGATATCCCCAATTATAATTAGTGAACATAATAATAACATCAACATTTAGTGATAACATAATGTCCAGATGAATATCCCCAATTTCAATTGATCAACCATGCATGTCAATGTCATCCAGAAAACATGAAAGAATGCATTGTTCTCAGAAAATAATAGTACGAGTACTATGCAATATGCCTACAACCTCCTATATGCATGTGCACTTATTAAATTAATCAACAGTAATCTCTGATGACATACATCAACACTACATTACTTGCCATAACAAACAAAACAAAACCTGAAACAATTAATAGATTTGATTCACTAGCTAATGAACATTAAAAAAAACTACTTTTTTGTTTGTTTGTTTACAAGTGTGGGAATACCTTGTTAACATTGAGAAAAGGAGACTAAGCATGAAGAAAATTATAGAATTAATCGAACATGTCCAAGGAAGACCCGAAACATTTTGGACCTAATTTCACGGGACCTGTTGGAGATGGCTTCTCGTCCTCCACCTTCTGCTTCTTAGAAGCATCGTCGTCATTTAGATTGTCTTCCTCTCTGGCCCGCTTCTGGTTGGATTCGACATCCATATCTGTCAGCGGTGGGTTACGACATCAGGTTACGAGGATTCTTGTTCTAAACCCTAGATTGGGCATAAACCTTGCTTCACTATAATGACGTCATTATACGAACAATTGGGCCTTCAATTCAACAAACACCATGGTCCATGGACCTTAAATTTTTGCTTTTTCATCTATGTAGATTGTCGAGTATCCAGCACAAGCCACCAAAAAAGGTGGTTAATTTTGTCAATTTCTTTTTTTTTCTTGTGTGTAATAATTTTGCCAATTTCTGTTTTTTTTTTCTTCTATGTAATAAGACTAATTTCTATTTTAAATTTTGTATTTTGGTTTTTTTTTTGTTGCTAAAATTGTATTTTGGTTTTTTCACTACATGGTTATCTCTATTTGTAGGAAAGATGTGGAACCACATGCTAAAACATCACCTAGGAAATTTTCATTGGATCATTGACGGCTGTGAACCGAACAATCAATGTTACAACTTTTCGAAAATTGAAGGAAGATGGGTGTGTTTGATTTACAAAAATTTAGGGATTAGATAATATAAAATTTTTTGTCCCAGCTTGATTTGAAAAGTGGTCGTGAACAGGATAAAAAAGAGGCGAGGGACAAGACAAAAACCCAAAATTTTGTACCCCACCAAACCATAGGACAACTTTTTGTCCCATGGACGGACTACCTAACAAAGACAATTAGGGTGCGTTTGATTTGTAAAAGGTATCAGGACAACACAGGACAAATCCTTGAGTCACACGACAATTCTTTGTCTTGGACATTGTTTGATGGATAATGGACAGTATAAATAAAATAATATTAAATTTATCAGAATACCCTTTATAATATATATATTATTTGATATAGGAATATAGACAAAGAAGGAGAGAGAGTGACAGAGGATAGAGAGAAAGAGATGGAGGGAGAGAGAGAGGAGAGAAGCGGGGAGATAAAGAGGGAGAGAGAGAGGAGACAAGGGGAGAGATAAAGAGGGAGAGAGAGAAAGAGAGGAGGAGATAGAGGAGAGAGATATAAGAATAATTTTAATCTTTTGTTAGTCTGTCCAGGGGACAAAAAATTGTCCCATGGTTTGGTGGGGGACAAAATTCTACACTTTTTGTCATGTCCCTCACCCCATGTTTTGTCCTATCCCCTTATCACTTTTCAAATCAAACAGGAGACAAAAATTCTTGTGCTGTCCGGTCCCCTAAATTTTTACAAATCAAACGCACCCTTATCCTTCCCCCTCTCTCCCCCCTCCTCTTTCTCTATCTCTCCCCCTCCCTCTCTCTACTCACCACGCCCCACTTTAACGTTATGTAATTTTTTTCAAACGTTAATTTTATATATAATATATATTAATAATATAAAAAAAATATTATTATGTGAGTTATAATATTCTATCATATATGCTATATATTATAAAAATATTTTTTTTTGAAGGGAAAAATATATTATTTATTGCCTAATACTTACATATATTAATAATATTATATATTAATATATAATAATATATATTATAAAAGTCATATTAAAATTAATATTATTTTACTTGTGTTGTTCATTATTGTCATGTGCTTTCGCTTTTGTCTGTCTTTGTCCGTGCCTTAATGCATCTATAGCTATATCTATAATATATACAAAAGACAATGTTTACATGAATTCTAACTAACACGTGTCATTCAATAACAAAGATCCACATTAGCAGAATCTTACATGTCGCTTACTAGATTGATGGACTCGTGCCATGCACGAGGAATATATTAATTTTGTATGATTTAATTTTTAAATATATATCTGTTAAATTCATGTTTTGTGGTTTAAAATTTTTTGTGAGAAATTATATACCAAAAAATGTTAAAAAATTATTTTATCTGAATCGTCGATCGTAAATTGTAATAGATGTTAACTTAATAATTATTTTAGATTTTAGATATCACAATACATATAATGACGCTTACGTGTAAATAATAAATACATATTGTCTCATACACAATTTTAGTATTAAAAATATAATTTAAAATATAAGACATGAATGAAGAATATAAAAAAAAAACATAATATTTGAAAATAGCCATTATAGTTTTATTGTGAATTTAATTTTAATAGTAAATATACATTTTCAAATTAGTATCAATTGGTTTTTTGAAAAAAAAACAAACAAAATCGAAAATGGAAAATACGGCGCTCTGGTAGGGTTTGTTGTTGCATGAAAAACTAAGGTTTGCATGATCATGGCTTCCGGTTGTCCCTGCCCGTGGCCTTTCCTTCAGCCTCTTGCCCCATCGCCCTTGCCTTCCTCTTCATCGCCTCCTTCTCTTCCTGCTCAAAAGAAATCCTTCGCCCAGGCACTTTCCAACTATTTCGATATTCCTATAAGTCAGTTGCCCAAGCCGCGACTGATAGGAGACACGATCTCAATAAAAATCTCGGAAGAGGAATATAAGATCGGATTAGAAAGCAGCAAAAACAGTTTACATGGTCGTTTGATCCTTCAGAAAGGTAACCAGCCAATCAAATTCCAAGACTTGAGAGATAAGCTATCGAAACTATGGAACCCAGTTGGTCAATGGCGCATGATTCCTTTGGGTAAAGGATATTATGAATTCAACTTTGCATCCTTGGAAGATCTGCGTAGTGTTTGGACTGTTGGATCCTGGAATTTGCAACCAGGCATGCTAAGGCTTTATCAATGGAGTCCAGATTTTAATCCGAATCTTCAAAAACAAACTCATGTTCAATATTGGGTTCGAATTTATGATTTGCCTATGGAGTATTGGAGGCCGAAAATTCTTTTTGAGATTGTAAATGGAATAGGCACTCCAATTGCTCCAGATGAATCTACAAAAAATAAAGTCTTTGGCCACTATGCCAGAATCCTGGTTGATATTGATCTTTCTGGCCCTATACCAAATGGTATCAGGGTGGAAAGGGAGGCTCATGCATTTTATGTTACATTTGATTATGAAAAACTCCCCTCCTTTTGTTCATGCTGTCTTTCGATAGGGCATGCTGCTGGGGAATGCAAGAGAAACCTCAACAATCCTGTATCCCGAAAGGAACAACCTTTAAATCAGAAAACAAGAACTGCATATGTTCCTAAACAGACTAATGCCAAGAAATCAGATGTTGCAGATTTGGTTATCTCTGATCATGTGATTGGTGACAAGGAAGATTCTGGTCAGGATCCAGTTAATAGTGGAAATCATGCTCTTAACCACATTTCGGCTGCTACTACTGGAGGTATTCCAGAAATGAATAATGCAGTAGTGCAGCAGATTGCCAATGATGCAGTGAATCTTCAAGGAATTCAGGAGGATGGTGCCGAGAATTCTTCTCAATATGATGAATCAATTCATCCGGAATCTCCCCAGGCAGCTAGAGTTTTAACTGATCCTGGATTTCAGACTCCAATTGTTGGTGCAGAAAACATTGGAAATGGAGTGCAATCCATTAGTCATGTCTCTGAATCAATGGGAGGCATAGAACACAATATGAAGGTCAATTCCATACCTCAGAGTATTAATGCAGTTGTTCCCTCTCAGGTGGATGTCCTTCCTCATCAAGCTCAGCAGGATGTCAGGATTGTGTCCAAATTCTGGAGTAATGGTATTGAGGAGGAAGAGACTGATGTGGAAGAGGAATGTCTTGATGCTAATGTAGTTCTTCCAGAGCAAGGCAATTTTGAGGTGTTCCTCTCTAAATCCCAAAGGAAAAAACTGAGGAAAAAACAGACAGCTCTTGCAAAAGTGGGTAAGCCAAAAGCCCGACTCAGGGCTGGACCTGTTAACTTTGCATGATGAAGTTCCTATTCTGGAATGTTAGAGGAATTGGCAACCTAGATACTAGGTTAGTTTTGAAGAAATTTCTGGTCTCTAATAAGCCTGAGATATTCTTCATTGCTGAACCTTGGATTAGCATTGATCAGTTTCCTGATAGGTTTTGGACAAAACTCAATCTGAAAGTTTTTGCTGTTAATGATAGGAATTCTCTCTTGCCTAATCTTTGGTGTATGTCATGCATCCTTGCATCCAACTGTTCTTGCTTGCTCTAATCAGCAGGTCTCTTTCTCCATAAAGATTGAATCTCAGGAAGTTTTCATCTCAGCTATCTATGCTAGCACAAATTATCAGAAAAGAAGAGAGTTGTGGGATGAACTGTTGGCTCTTCAGCAAGTCAATGATGGGCCCTGGTGTTGCATTGGTGATTATAATGTGGTCCTTGGTGCTCATGAGCAAAGGGGTGGTTGCTTGCCTTTAAGAATTGCTTCGGAGGAGTTTAAGCTATGGTCAGACAGTTGCAATCTTTCCCATATGATGACCCGGGGTGCTCAATTCACTTGGTCTAATGGCAGAAGAGGTAATGCTTTAACAGATAAAAGGCTTGATAGAGTGGTTTGCAATGAAAAATGGTTGAGCTTTTGGTCTAGTGTTGCTTGCTGCACACTCCCTAGAAGTAAGTCTGATCATTATCCCTTGCTTCTGTCATTGAAAAAAGAGGATAAGAACTTTAGTTCTTCTTTCAAATTCATGAAAATGTGGGCCTCAAATCCTGACTTCACTAGTATAATTGAAGAGGTTTGGAACTCTGAGGTAGCAGGATGTCCTATGTTCATATTGTCTCATAAATTAAAACTGTTAAAAGGGAGGCTCAAAAGCTGGAATAAAGATTCTTTTGGAAATGTGAACATCAAAGTTGATTCTGCAATGGCAAAGGTTGACAAAGATTCAAAGAAACCATCGCCTCTACAGGAATGACTGATCTACTGTTCGAGCAAGAAAAGCAGGCACAAGCTGAACTGCAATATGCTTTGCATTGTCAAGAAGAATTCTGGAAAGAAAAATCTAGAATTGACTGGCATATTCAAGGTGATAGGAATACTGAATTTTTTCATAGGATCACCAAGATAAGGAATGTCTCTAAGCAAATCTCCTTGCTTAGAAAAGATGATCAAGTTCTATTTGCAGTAAAGGATATAGAGGACCATATATTGAATTATTACACTGGGCTGTTCAGTTATGAAAATCATTGCAGAAACAATGACTTAGTTGACAGAATTGTAACTCGGATGGTCTCCAGAGAGGATAATCTAATGTTAACCAACCTGCCCTCCCTTGAAGAGGTGAAAAATGTTGTGTTTTCATTGAATGACAGTGGTGCCCCGGGGCCTGATGGGTTTGGGGGTTTCTTCTTTCAAAATTATTGGGAGATTGTTCAACATGATGTTTGCAAAGCTGTCATTCAGTTTTTTGAGCAGGGTTGGTTGCTGCCCAACATAAACTCAAACTTGGTGGTTCCGATCCCTAAAACACAAGGTGCTGATAGAGTGGAGGACTTTAGGCCTATTGCCTTGGCTAATTTTCAGTTCAAAATCATCACTAAAGTCATTACAGACAGGCTAGCTAGGGTAGCTCCTAAGATCATTTCTGAAAATCAAAAAGGTTTCATTCAAGGTAGGCACATTACAGATTGTCTATGCACTGCTTCTGAATGTGTAAATATGTTGGACAAGAGAGCTTTTGGTGACAATATAGCCTTGAAGATTGATGTCAAGAAGGATTTTGACACTTTGGATTGGTCATTCCTTTTGAAGGTTCTCCACTCTTTTGGTTTTGATGACAAGTTCTACCAGTGGATTGAGATCATTCTGAAATCATCCAAGCTCTCTATTGGTGTCAATGGCAAGTCAGTTGGATTTTTCTCTTGTAAGAGGGGGGTTAGGCAGGGTGATCCCTTGTCCCCTCTTCTTTTCTGTATTGCAGAAGAAGTACTGAGCAGGGCTATTTGCAAGCTAGTCCAAGAAGGAAAGCTCAACACAATGGCTGGCCCTAGAGGCTTCAGACCTCCTAGTCATATCTTGTATGCTAATGATATTCTTATATTCTGCAGAGCCTCCAAACAGAATTTATCCATCCTAATGTCCCTCTTTAAGGAGTATGGGGAGGCTTCTGGCCAAATGATTAACCTACAAAAGTCTAAGTTTTATGCAGGTAACATTTCGGTCAACAGAATGACCTCCATTGCTAATGCATTAGGTTTCACTGCTGGCAGGTTCCCCTTCACTTATCTTGGTCTGCCTTTGTTTAAAGGCAAGACAAGGAAATCCTTCTTGCAATCCTTAGCAGATCGGATCAAATCAAAATTAGCCACATGGAAAGGTTGTATGTTATCAATCATGGGAAGAGTTCAACTTGTCAAATATGTGGTTAGTGGTATGATGATGTATAGCTTTCAGGTTTACTCATGGCCTTCAAGCTTGTTGAAATCTATTGATGGCTGGCTGAGAAATTTCATATGGTCTAGTAATACAAATATCAAGAAAATCGTGATGAGGTGGCTTGGCACAAATTGTGCAAACCTGAAGCTGAGGGAGGCCTTGGAGTTAGATCTTTAAGAGCTGTTAATAATGCCTCTATGTTTAAATTATGATGGACTTCATCTCTTCTTCTGAGCAGTGGGCATGTCTTCTGAGAGCAAGAGTAATGAGAGAAAACTCAGTGGTACAATATGCTATATCCTCTTCATTATGGACAGGGATTAAAACTCATCTAAATTCAGTTCCTGAAAACTCTTCATGGTTGCTTGGAGATGGTGCTGACATAAACTTTTGGAATGATGTATGGTTATCCAAGCCATTGAACTCCTTGCTATCTCTTCCAGCACACTTACACTCCTCCTTAAATGCTAAGGTCAAGGACTTCCTGCATAATAACTCTTGGTTCATACCAAGTATTATCCTACAACATTGCCCAGCTATTGCTGAAGAATTCAAGCACGTCAGCATCCTTTCTTCCCCTTGTAGGGACACTCGTGTGTGGTGCAGAAGTGAATCGGGTTCCTTAACTTTGAAGGATGCTTTTCAGTTCCTCAATAGCAATGGACAACCTGTTTCTTGGGCCAAATACCTGTGGAATAAATGTGTTCCTCCATCCAAATCCTTCCTGATGTGGAGGATCCTTCATAACCGTATGCCTACTGATGAGAATCTCTGGGCTAAAGGCTGCATGGTGGTATCTAGATGTAATTTATGTGGTTGTAGTTATGAAACAATTGCTCATCTTTTCTTTCAATGCGCCTTTGCTAAGGATTTATGGTCTTGGCTGAGCAACAAAGTCAGCATGACAATTGATTCAGCCTCAATGCTTACTGTTCTATCAGTCTGTGATCATCAATGGAGTTCTCAGGTTAAGGATCTACTGATAGCTGCTATATCCAGCATCATCTGGGCAATTTGGTACTGCAGGAATAAATCCAGGTTTGAAGACAGGGTTATTCCATTGCAAGTTGCAAAGAGCCTGATCATTGCTAATGTTAGCCTTGCGGGTAACCTGACTAAAGGCACAGCTTCTCCATCTTTGCAGGAGTCTAGATTGTTAAAGGCATTTGGAGTCAGCTGTCATCCCAACCGAGCTCCCCAAATTACAGAAGTTTTATGGCATCCTCCTCCCTGCTACTGGGTCAAGTGCAATACTGATGGGGCAGCTAGAGGTGCTTCGGGTCCTTCTGCCTGTGGAGGCATTTTTTGCGATCATAGTGCTGCCACTCTTGGTTGCTTTGCAGCCAACCTTGGTGTCACTACTGCTTTTTATGCTGAGTTAATGGGTGCAATCTTGGCAATTGAAATTGCTCATAAAAAAGGGTGGTCTTTATGGCTGGAATGTGACTCAAAGCTAGTACTCTCGGCAATCTCCTCTCCCTCTATGGTTCCTTGGAAACTTAGGAATAGATGGATTAACTGCATGACCATTATAAAAGATATGCGTTTTGGCTTCTCTCATATTTTTCGTGAGGGCAATGTCTGTGCAGATAAGATTGCCAATCATGGTCTGTCTATTCATGGATTCTTTTGGTAGGACTTAATCCCTAGTTTCATTAGGGATGATTTTTGTAATAATAGGGTAGGTATCCCTAATTTTCGCTTTAGGTGACTTCATGGGTTAGGTCCTTGCCCCCCATGCTCTTGTATTGTTTTGTTTTCTTATTTTTGAATAAATTGGGGTGTGTTGCATATGATGGATAGTGGCTAAGGTGCCAACCTAGTTGGGATGTTAGCCTCTATTGTGATGCTTTTGCACGCCTTCTTATTTAAAAAAAATTTAGTATCAATTGATTTCAACCTGATTTATATTTCTACATGTAATTTATGTAAACACTAATACTAAATACGTCACCATGATCTTCGTAATAATGTGATTTTTTTTTTCTTCTTTCTTGAAAATCGATTTGATTTATTTCTTCACTTTTACCCATGCAAGTTAACCATTTAAAAATATATATATTTATTTATCATATTATTTTTTCTTCTCTTTTATTTGATTTAATTCTCCTCTTTTTCCCATGCAAGTTAAGAATCTTTAACAAAATATATTTAATTATTTATCTATCATATTATTATTTTATTCTCTTTTGAAAATATATTTGATTCATTTATCCTCTTTTCCCATGCAAGTTAACCATCATTAGAAAATATATTTATCTATCATATTATTAAATTATGCCTCCCATTATTGACCTTATTATTTGATTATTTGATTCCCTGTAGATTAATTTCAAAAGAACTTATTTGATTCCCTGTATACTATCACGTTTTTTAAAATTTAAATTTAAAAATGCGTATACAAAATCAACAATTCATGATGTCATTGATTAGAAGAGATTACAATTCATAACGTCAACAATTCAAAATTAATATGCTATAATTCAATACTATAACTAGATGGCTCTTATCATTCAACATTATTTAGCAATTAGCAATTAAAAATCAATATGCAATTCAAATTTGAAAGTTAAACAATGCATTGATTATAAAAGATTACTGCTTAATATATATGCACATCAATCAAATATTAAAATTCACCTAAAAATTTGTGGGACGATTATTGCCCAATTTTAAATCACTTTAGATGCATTCTCTCTATATATTTTATACCCTTTCTTTTTTCCTTATCCTTCCTTCTGTTCACTCCCCATATTCCTACCATACTCCACCAAAGACCATTGTGTCTTTCTACTTCTCTACATATCTCTCTCCACCTACGAGGTCGCCACCAACTGAAGAACAAGAAAAAGGCAAGGCTCCATTCACTTCTTCATTTCCACTCTCTCTGCTTATTCTCTTAATTTTTCTCCCTTAGTTTCTTAGAAGGTAGACCATCTTTGCTTCTGGTAATTCGATTACATCTCATCTAGGGTAATGACTCTCATCTCTTTGAAGAGTATCTTTGATTCATTTTTTATCACTGCAAGGTTCTAAAAATCGAAACCTTCTAACTCCGGCTCTTTTTTATTTTTCCGGAGCACCATCCCAAAAGGGTCTCTTTTCATTATTTTTACGAAGAACGGAAGAAGATATGAATATAGCAATTACAGGGATGAATTTAGATGACAATGATAACGATGATGACGAGTCCCTATCCGATAAAGTTGTCTCCCTTCTATAAGGTTTTTCACTTAGGGCTTTATTTCAAAAAAAATTAATAATGTCTTAATCAAAATGAATAATTGAAATACATGTTGTTTTGGTTGTTTCTCTTTTCTTTTTTTGCCAGCCTAATGCCAAGAAATTTGGACCAGCTAGCAGGATTGTGTTTTCCAATGGTTGTCCTTCGATATCACATAATATAATCAAGGTTGATGGTCATTTTTCTAATCTATCATATGGTGATTGACCGCGCTGTCGCCACGCGCCAAAAAGAACGAGCGATTATAAAATAATGCAGTATAGTGCGACAACTCGGATCGTCTCTCAAGGACTCTTTAGTTGTTGTTATTATTAACAGAAAATTAGTAAAAGTTAGAAATGGGGGTTTTGGATTGAAAACTAAATTAAGAAAACAAAACAATAAAAACAAAGCAGTTAAAGAAAATAGCAAATAGACAAAAGCGATTAACCTACTGTTCTCAGTTTCCCACTATCATTGGTTCATGCAAATCCTAAGCAGATACTAATCCCCTCCCGGTTGTAGCAACAATTAACAAACGAAAACCGCTATTACAGATGTATGTTCCTATTCCCGAAATAACAAACGGGGTTAAGCTCTCATGAACAAACGAACATGAATGAACACACGCGAAATAACAAACGCGATTATATATAGGAATATTACATCACCGAGATGAAACAATACCACACTATATATTACTGAAATAACAAACAGAAACATACAACATGGCATTGAAAAGAGAAAAGCAACTAAACATGGAATACGTAACCTCAAGTGTTAACAGAAACCAATTACAGTAGATTAATCTAGGAGACTAGTTCTCCATTACAAAAGAAAACAATAAACTAAGAGGAAAACAAAAGGCTAACAAGTTCAGAAACTAGCCAAAACTGGCTAATTCTGACTCCTAAAAACTAGCTAACTAATCATTCTGCCATAGAGCAGTTATATACAACTTCTGAAATTCAAGGCCTCGCGAGGCGAAGCACTGCTCGCGAGGCGAATTATGCGAAAGGTCTGCAACTCTTGGTCTTCTCGCGAGGCGAGCATATCTTCGCGAGGTGAACTCTTCAAATTCTCAACTGTAACGCCCGTGACCTTCAACGTGCCCAAACCGTGATGGCTTCTGACTTTCAAGTATTCGTGAGGCGAAGGAATTCTCGCGAGGCGAACGCTTCAACTTCAAAACTGCCACGGCCGTGATCCTCAACACGGGTAAACCGTGATCGTCTCTGACTTTTCAGGCTTGCATGACTCGCGGGGCGAGAAATCCTTCGCGGGGCGAGTGGCTCCCTCCTCGGCAAAGATTGTTTTTTCATAAACCTTTGGTTTGTTCTTAAGTCACATTGTATATTGATCTCTCATTTCTTCTTATGTTTGCAAGAAAACACTAAAATTCCCACTAATTATATTTTCTTTCAGCATGTTAATATATTTTTGTTATTTTGTAGATATAATGTAGACTTCTTTGCCTAACATTTTAACGATAATAAAATATTTATCTTTACCATAAGTGATTTTTTTTTCACTTGGTAATATTTAGACTCTAAAGGAACTCCTTAATGGTATTGAAGCTGAATGAAGTCTTTGCCTCTACTTTATGTCAATGTAATATGAATTTAGCTTTTTACTTTTTGTGACAGGTTTGGGCTTAAATGGCTAATTCTTGATAGTACAATAATGTATTACTATATTTTTATCTCTACATAATCGGTTTGATCTTTTCTTTAGAAAAAACATTCAATTGAAAGCATCTCAAAGTGGAATTCTTTCTTTCAATGTTGTAGAAGTGTATTATATTTGAATTGTCTTCTGTTTGTAGTTTATACATCATTGATATGACCACTTCTTCTAATAGATTTATGCTTGCTTTTAGGTAATTGGTGAGTGCCACTCCAGTCAAATTAGTGATGAAGTTTCTGCAAAGTATAAAAAAGGGAACAATTATGAAGATATGTATCTATTTTGAGTTTTGTGTTCATACAATGGTGTACCAAAGTTGTCTCAAAGGTTTGGAATTAGATTTATACAATGTTGTGCAACTAAATGATGACAAGTTAAGGCTACACTACTAGATTAATTCTGATTGTCCTAAATATTTAGACTCGCATATATTTTCTATGTTTTTTTTTACTAACGTATTAATATGATATACGAAGGTGGCACAAGTGGAAGAACAAATGGAGGACAAAGTATTAGTCCTCTCAGTTTGTGACTCCACATGGTTTTTCCTCCCAAAATGAAGGTTTATCCATTGGCACCTCAACTAAGAAGATATCTCCTATTCCATCAACCAATAATATGATATATGAAGGTTTCACAAGTGGAACGAAAAATGGAGGTAAGAGTTTCAGTCATTTCTGTGTTATTACTTCAAATAAAGATACATCAAGTGGGTCGACTTATATATTAATGCAACCTCACTATTCAAATAACATTCCTGATATGACTAAGTTTGCACGACTAGCCAGAAAATCAATCATTCAAAGTAAAAGACTAAGCAGCAACATATTGAAACAAGGTAGAAAAATCAGTTAAAACATTATTTCTTAACTTTCTTTTTTTGCCATTTATTAATCAGTTTGTATATACATATTTAAAAAATTCTTTTTCATGTTTCATGCTAATTGTTGCTTATATTTTTATAGATGCAAATGCTAAGGAAAATATTGGTGATCAAGAATAAACAAAAAGAAATTTGGGAGTAATGTCGATGGGAATAACTGATCCAATGTCTCCATTACCAACTCCTATTTCAAGCGTTTCAGCCCAATCAGAAGGTTTACCCATTGGATCACCCACTGCTAGGACCTTATTATTGAATAAAAAAATACCGAGACAAAGTATAAAGCGAAAAATATCTTCCATTGCATCACCTACTAATATATCATGTAACAATAAATTCCTAAATAATTGTACTCATATATATTTTCTATTTTTTTCACTAGCGCATTAATATGATATATGAATGTGGTACAAGCGGAAGTACAAATGAAGGATAAAGTATTAGTCCTCTCAGTTCTGTTACTCCATCTAATGATAAATCAAGTGCAACAACTTATATATCAATGCAAAATCCGGCTTCGGTATGTGAAGCAACTTATTCTCCAAATTCAGTGGTTACTAATTTACCAACATATGAACATCAAAGTGGTAATATCCTGTTAATATTAATATTAATTCCATTTTAAATTTAAAAGGAGTATCAACTCTAATCATTATAATTTTACTATACACATTCTACATTGCAGAAAATGACTTTAATTCATCTTGCTTAACTTATTTTTGGGTATTCACCTATAAGAATCATGGATCCACTATGGACTTCTTCTCCTTCATATTTGAACTCTGAAGAAATAAATGTAGACTTTCTTGCTACTTCAAGTAGTGAAGAACAATTAAGAACCAATACACATGAAGACATTGGAACCGCTTTCATTTCATCCGAGCTGTATTCTAAGTCAGAAAACTAAGGTAAGAGAAATCGATAAACTAAGTTTTTTTTCAAATCATAACATAAAACAAATCTTGGGCATAGCCCCAATTCCTAGAAATAAAAAGACTACTCAAGCATTGCCATATTCATAGCAAGCTTGATTAACAAAAGCATAAAAGAAAACCTAAGAGAAGAGAAGAGACTGAGAAGAAGAGAAATCCTAGTTTTTGTAACGCCCCTGGCTGTTTTATGGATTGACGACTGTCCCCATAAACCAACACGAGTCTTTTCAGAGTGCTTTGTCCTCACTCACACGCTTCCCGGGAAAACTTCCCAGGAGGTCACACCCATCCTGCACTGCTCCAAGTCAAACACGCTTAACTGTAGAGTTCTTAAGTGATGGGCTTCCGAAAAGAAGATGCATCTTGTTGATATAGGTAGTACCAATCAATTCATATAAGCCTTCCTCAACTGTATAGTCCTATACCTACACAGTCTCAGGAACCCTCTCATTCGGGTGTGTTATCGGTTCATTCATGTGTCCCTCCGCCTAGAAGCCTGCCAGGAGCCGCTCCTTGCTCGTGCCTTCTTGCACTGGCTACCACTCCCCGCCCTCGTCGGCACCCGGGTGTTACAGTTTTTGCCTAAAGTAGCAGCCCCAAGTGATCCCTATTTTCGAGCCTCTAGGTCCTATTTATAATGTAGGGTAACTTGCATCCCAAGCAATTACAAAATCAGATCAAATCAGCTTTTAAAATTCCAGATATTGCGTGTCACGGCCGTGATGGCTGTCACGGCCAGGCCGTGATAGATTCTGTCTTGAAAAACTTGGCACTAATGGCCTGTCACGGTCGTGGCAGGTTCTGACTTTTTCGTTCTTTTCTTTTCAGTCTTGCTTGATTATGGTCGTGATGGCTGTCACGGCTAGGCCGTGATGGCTGTCACGGCTAGGCCGTGATGGCTGTCACGGCTAGGCCGTGATGGGCTATGTTTGGCTCATTTTTCTTGTTTTTCAAGCTCCGTCTTCATGCAAGCTCCATCATGGTTGATCATGAACATTTTAATCTTCGTTTCCAAATTAATATCTCCAAATTAATTGCCAAATCTTATCATATCCTTTATTGTTGTGATAGGCAATTATTATCCAAATCCAATTTGATTTGGATCCAATCTTTTATCTCAATGCCAATTGAATTATCTTTTAATCATAATAATTCAAATCCAAATTGATTTGGATTAAAATCCATCATGTGGGCCCTTGCAATTTACTTGGCAATCTTCAATTTAATTGATTTTCATTCTTTTCTTCTTTGTCCTTTCCAAAAAATAAAAATATCAGAAAATTAATCAAAATCTAATTAAAATTAATTAAATAAACACATTGACTCTAAAATAACCAAAATAGGAAAACAAAGTCTAATTTGGGCTAAATCAAGCATTCAACAAAATTTAATTGACGAAATCCGCTCTAAAATAATCTATAAAACATGATAAGATAGTGGATTATCAAAATACCCCAAACTTAAACTCTGCTTGTCCTCAAACAAAATAAAACTCAAAAAGTCTCAGAATTGGGTAAGCTCAATGGACTCAATTAATTTCGTACAAATTTCATACAATTTTATCAATTCAATTTTTCTTCAATGTTTCCCCCTTTACATCACTGTAATCCCCACATTCATTTACTTTAAACAATCGAGAATTTAATCATTCTTGCAATTATTAATCTAAGCAAAGGGTTCGAGTTACACACAAAGGGAGATCACCAATTTCAAACATTTGCCTTCCTCACAAGGGCATTTAATAATTCACTCATTCGCTCAATTTGTCTAGGCTATCAACTTTCACTCAATTTCACATTTCAAGAGCATTTTCCATGAATTTGATTTTCATCTCAAACAAAGTTCCCATGAAAACATGCATGCATCATCAAAAGGTCTTTCATAGGTTGTAATGTGGCCTGGCTAAAGGTATGATATATAAAGGTGTTAGGCTTTACATCCCTGGGAATTAAGAGAGCATGAAACTTTTTACACTATTATTTTCACTCTAAATCCTTTTTCCATTTTTCTTTTTGACGTTTTGGGTGGCTACAACCTATTTCCTTTGACACCCTTTTATTTTGCCCTTTTTTGTCATTTTTTATTTTTCTTCTTTTTCTTTTTCTCTTTTGCCTTTGGCTTCAACCCATATTTTTTTATTTATCTCAACCCAAAATAACATATCGAACCCTTGTAGCCACCCCAAACTTAGTTTCCTTCAACCCTTGTCTTGCTAAGCATCCATGCTCTCCTAAATCCTAAGATTGGGTTAACATGGTTTTTCCGGATTTTTGGCTTATAACATAAGGTCATCAAGAAACAATAGGCTATTAGGCTCAATGTGGCTCACTAGGGAACATGCATTTGGGATGGTCTTTCTTAGGCCAAGTAGCTATTTCAAAGAAAATTGCCTAAATCATTTGATGCAAACATATAAACATGCAAACCTTGAAGAGATTCAAGCAAATCCGGGAAAGTGAAACTTAAAAGTGATTCACACAATTCAAAAACATTGTTGGAGGCTCAAATTCCTCACCTGGACATTTTTCGCAAAATGTTTGACCGAGATACAATCCCTAATGTGTGCATCCCTTCACCCCAAACTTATCATAAATTATGCAATCACAATAAAATTTCTCAAAGTTCAATTTTCAATTTTTCACACGGGGATAAATTTTCAATTTTCAAATCATTAGGGGAAACCATCAAAAATAAATATTTATCATGCAATCCATTTATGCTAAATTTGATAAAATCCATTCAAGCTTACCAACATAAGACTCACACACATATGACTCAAGTAAAGAAAAGCACAATAATTTAAAAGAGAAGGGTTTAGAAAAACTCATTGAAGATGTGGTCGCGCTGTCGCGCACGCGCCAAAAAGGACGAGCGGGTTTAAAACTGTAGTCTAGTGCGACAACTCGGATGTCGTCTCTCAAGGACTCTGAGAATATTACCTTTCACAAAAATCAGTTTTGGGGGAGGGTTTGGATTGGAGTGCAATTAAGAAACAAACAAAACAGAGCAATCAAAAACAAGGCAGTTGAAAAGAGATTATCAATTATCAAACAACGATTAATCTACTGTCAAGAATTCCCAACTATCCTTGGTTAATGTAATCCCAAGCCCTAAGCAGATTCTTACCCCCTCCCGGTTGTAGTAGCAATTTACAAGCGAAACTACTACCACAGATACATGTCCCTATTCCCGAATTAAGCAAACGGGATTAAGCCCTTCGTGAACTAAGCGAACACGAAATGTACACACGCAAATTAAGCAGATGCGATTAATTATAGGAACATGATATCACTGAGAAATAAATCAATACAATACAGTATACTCCTGAATTAAGCAAACAGAAATACAAAGTATGGTATTGAAGAGGGAAAAGCAATTAAAATAGGGATTTACATAACCTCAAGTATATAGGATCCTCAAACAGTAGACTAATCCTAGGACTTAGTGCTCCATGGCAAAAACGAAATCACAGAGAAAAAATGTATATCAGAAAAATTGGAGAAGCAAAAGTCTTTACAAAATGTTCAGAACAGCCTTTTATACAAATTCTGAAATTGGCTAGCTCGCGAGGCGAGCACACATTCGCGAGGCGAATTTCATGAACAGCCAGCAACCTTTGGCATTCTCGCGAGGCGAAATACTTGCTTGCGAGGCGAGGATATGAAGAGTTTTCTCCTTACGCCCGTTATGGCCATCAGGGCCTAACCGTGATGCTCTCTGACTTCCAGATTCGCGAGGCGAATAGATGCTCGCGAGGCGAGACTCTTCAACTTCAAAACTGCCACGGCCATGACCTTCAACACGGGTAAGCCGTGATCGTCTCTGACTTTTTCAGGTTTGCAAGACTCGCGGGGCGAAACCTTCTTCGCGAGGCGAACCAAAGACTTAGCAATTTCTTGGAACAGTCAGGCTTCGGGGTCGCGTGGCGAGCGTGTCCTTCGCGGGGCGATACCTGCTTCTTTTATTTTCTCATCTTCTACTTAACCTGAAAGTAAGGAAATAACCATAAGTGTATTATTTTGACTTAAAACTAGCTAAATTAACTTAAAACTACTCTAGAGACTCAAAACCTTGCTTGAGGACAATCTAATCTAATTTGGGTAAAAATACGATATAATTTGCACAAAACCCTGGTCATACTAGCCACAAAACTAGATGAGCCAGAGGCTTATCAAGATGCTTCAACCCGGATCCCATAGCCTGTGGTAAAAAGACCAAGAGATGCCCAAGATGTAAGACCTTCCTCCCGGATCCCATGACTTGTGGAGTGGAGATGGAAGAAGCAAGTGTGATGAGATTTCATTGACTTCTTTAAGTGATATGATGAGCTCACTTCCTCCTGGGTCAAATGGTAAGTCACCTACTCCAAGAATGGTCTTTATGTAATTAGTTTCTCCATGAAGCACTAGAACCATAACTTCTTGAGGCGACCTTAAAGCCCTTGCCGCTGTTGATGAAAACTCTCAATTCTCAGGCAATGACTTAAACTCCAAAGTTGGTATTTTCACAAAGTAATGTTGTAGATAAATAGAAGGTACCAACTTTGTTATATCCAAACATGCATGCAAACCAACATACTTATCCAACTCATAATTTTTAGGCTCCTCAATAGGAATGGTGAGAGAAGTATTTTCCACATGACTGGTCTCTTTTGTCCCTTGCAAAGGAACAATAGGAGATATTTCCTCCTTGCACTCCTCTTCATGATCCTCTCCTCTTGAATCATCTTCCACCACCACTTCATCTTCATTCACGTCCATGCTAGCAAATAGATTCTCTTCAATTTGAATTCCATGTTGCTTTTCTGCTAGCAATTTAGAAAATTCACTAGCTTGTTCTTCTAACTTCTGAAAGTTGTCACTTAGCGATGCCACTATCTTACTAGCATTTTCCCCTGCTCGCATTTCAGCCCTCTGAATCATGGAACTAACTTCCTCCTTGCTACGCTCTATGCTCAAACTCAAAAGATAAGCATCTATATCCCAAAGAATCTCTAGCAAATCGGGATCCAGCTCGAAGTATGGTGGTGGTTGCAAAGATGACAAATAGGATTTCCATTCCTCTTTGGAGTATATCTTCACGTGCTTATCAGTGATACCATCAAACACGATCCAATCAAGTTGATATTCCCAAGTTGGATATATAGTAACGATAGTCCATGTGATTCATCAACCTTGCACAAACAAAACTCAAAAGAAAAGGTCAAATATATACAATTAAAAATTAAAAATACTAAAGTAGTTGCCTCCTTTGTTACTAATGATATTGGTATTGCCAATCCCCGGCAACGGCGCCAAAAACTTGATGGGCTCCGGCAAGCATGCCGGATCGAAGCAAGTATTAATAAAACGATGAGAAACCGAGTATCGAACTCAAGGATTGGGAAATCAAGTGTCACTTCACAAATTAAACAACTATTTAGACTGAGAAATAGGTTTGAAAATATTTCAAGAAAATAAAAGAAACAATAAAAGAAATAAAATATTTTTCGGCTTTTTAAATATGAAAAGAGATTTCTAGAAATTAGGTTACCAACAAGACCGCTCATGCTACTAAATTGACTACCCCTCTTGTTAATTATCGAAATTTGCTTTGAAGGCGAATTTATCCTAAATAAGTTAATGCTCCCTCTCAGGTTACAAGAACCGTGCCCAATTAAACCAACCCCATTCATATTCAATATTAAATAATATAACAAAAATCTGATCTGAGAGGAGAAGATATGATTGCTCTGCTAGGGTTTCTCTTCCAGTGATCTTCTAGGGTTTTGCATGATCTTCATGGCTAACGATCCTATTGTTCCATGGAGTTTCCTTGCTCCCCTTTCTTCTCCTTCTAACTGCCCTGCTCCGCCTCCAAAAAAGACCTTCGCACAAGCGGTTTCTACTTCTTTTGACATCCCTATTAACCAACTTCCAAAACCTTGTTTGAAGGGTGACAAATGGGCGATTAAGATTTCTGAATCTGAATACCAGGCTGGTGTCCAAGAATGCCAAAACCTCATCCATGGTCGTCTCATCCTGTCCAAGGGAGATTCTCCAATAAAACTGGGTGACTTGCGATCCAAGCTTCTCAAGGTTTGGAAACCTATCGCTTCATGGTCTGTGGTTTCTCTGGGAAAAGACTTCTACGAGTTCAGTTTCTCCTCCTTAGAGGATCAACGCCGAATCAGATCTGCTGGGGTTTGGAATTTGAGCCCAGGTGTGCTGAGATTGTCATCTTGGATCCCGGACTTTAACCCTAATACTTTACGTCAAACCCATGCACAATGTTGGGTCCGGCTCCATGGTTTGCCCCGAGAATATTGGAGGCCAAAGATCTTGTTCGAGATTGGTGGTGGTATTGGTGTGCCAATTGCATTAGATGAAGTTACTATGAAAAGATCTTTCGGCCACTTTGCTAGAATCCTCATTGAGATTGATCTTACTGAGGATCTGCGAGATAGGATCCTTGTGGAGAGAGAAGACTTCGCTTTCTTTGTTGATATAGAATATGAGCGACTCCCATCATTCTGCTCATCTTGCAAGTTAATTGGCCACTCAAGTGCTAATTGCAGAAAGCATAAAACTGGAGAATCTTCAGCTCCAAAAGACTTGAATACTGTTCAGAAAAATCCTCGAAAAAAGGTAGTGCAGTATGTGCCAAAAACAAATCAACGAAATACTGAGTCTCTGAAGGAAACAGTAAGGAGTACTGGGGATAAAGGCAAAGGTGTTGCTTATGAAGATCATAGTATTGAACCTAATTTGGTTCAGGTAGCAGGCACCAGCAATTCCAATTTAATATCTGTGGAGACAGTCTTTGCTCCGGATGATTTTTTGGGAGTTAATAATGTCCCATGCACTGAGCCTGAAGTTCAAGTTTCCACTAATCCTCTCCTAGGATTTGTTCAACCCTCGGATTCTATGAATGTGGCAGAGGTGCTTTCTCCTATCTGTGGGGTCATGCAACACTCTCCCCGCAGAATGTGAGCCCATCTCTCCTATCCAACAATCCTGTCTCCAGATCGGGACCTTTGTGGCGATACTCCTGTGGACTCGCTTCTCCTTCACAAAGACAATGATCGTGGTTCGTATGCAGGCAAAGAGATCTCTCGTGCCTCTTCAAGGTAATATTCCTCTTGTTACCAATCCTTTAGGGAGAAATACTATTAGTGTCACTCCGCATGCTGATATCGGGAATCAAGTTGTGACTTCGACTTACAAATTGTCACCGCTTTTGGGGTCATGAGGAGGACAATCTAGATGTTGCCATTGGGGTGAATCAGCCCTCTCTAACTGGAAGGGCTGACCCTAGTAAATACCTCTTGACCTCTCAAGACGATGATTTTTCAAATGTCATTTCTAAGTCCAAGAAGAAAAAATTAAGGTAAAAGGCTGCTAAGGCAGCACAGCAGGAAAAAACCTTTGCCCGATTAAGGGGTGGCCCTAAACAGTTTGCCTAATGAAAATCATATATTGGAATTGTAGGGGTTTTGGAAATCCTAGTACAAGGTTGGTTTTCAAGAATTTCTGTATGGCTAACAAACCAGATTTTGTCTTCATTTCTGAGCCTTGGATCAAGGTTTCTGATGTTTCAGACTCCTTTTGGAGGCAGCTAAACTTAAAGGTTTTTTGTCTAAATGAAAGGGGTAGTCTTCTGCCAAATATATGGGGGTTATGCAGTATCCAGTTATCTCCTATCTCTCTGTCCTGCTCTACTCAGCAGTGTTCATTTCAGTTAAACTTAGATGAAAAGACCTTTTTGTTGCAGCTATTTATGCTAACACTTCTCATCTCTCTAGGAGATCCCTTTGGTCAGAATTAATTAGTCTACAGGTCAACAATCCTGGGCCTTGGTGCATGCTTGGTGATTTTAATTCTGTTATGGGATCCCATGAAGTTAGAGGCTCTTCCTTACCTCTCAAGGCTGCTTGTGAAGACTTTAAGAACTTCACTGATGCAGCCAGCCTGATCCATCTCCCTACTAGAGGAGCCAGTTTTACTTGGAGTAATAGGAGAAGGGGGTCTGCTCACACTGAAAAACGGCTGGATAGGTCCCTTTGTAATGAAGCTTGGCTAGACAATTGGAACTCCACCTATTGCTGTACCTTGATTAGATCTCAGTCTGACCACTTTCCCATAATGGTAACCTGCTCTAAATTGGCTCAGTCCTTCCCTTCTGCTTTTAAATTTCATAAAATGTGGATTGGTCATCCGGATTGATATAGGATCATTAAGGAAGTGTGGAGCAAGCCTGTGTATGGCTGTCCAATGTATGTTCTCTCACAGAAGCTGAAATCCTTAAAAGTTGAACTAAAAAATTGGAACAAGCTGGTTTTCGGGAATGTGCATCATAGAGTTGAGGCTGCCTTGGCTGCTGTGGATTCGGTCCAGCAACTCATTAATTCCAGAGGTGTGAATGATGATCTCATGGAGCAAGAGGTTCTAGCACAAACTGAATTGCAGCAGGCTTTACTGTTTGAAGAGGAGTTTTGGAGAGAAAAATCCAGGATTGATTGGCACTGCCAAGGGGACATAAACACTGCTTTTTTCCATAGAATTGCAAAAACCAGATATGCTGCTAAATCTTTGAGTATGCTTAAGTGTGGAGATGCTATCATTGATGATGCAGGGGGCTTGGCTAACCATGTCATTGATTTCTTCTCGAATCTGTATGCAGTCCCTAATGATTGTCAACCTAATGACCTCATAAACAGAGTTATTCCCAATGCTGTTACAGCTGAAGAAAACAGTTTGTTGACAAGGCTGCCTTCTATGGAGGAAGTAAAGAATGCTGTCTTTGCAATGAATGGTGAGGGTGCACCTGGTCCTGATGGCTTTGGTGGTTGTTTCTACCAATCCTACTGGGATATTATTGGCACTGATGTGTGTATGGCAGTCAATCAATTCTTTGCTCAGAATTGGCTCTTGCCTAACATGAATTCCAATCTGGTAGTTCTGATTCCAAAATTGCCACATGCTGATAGAATTGAAGACTATAGACCTATTGCTTTAGCCAATTTTCAACTTAAAATCATTACAAAGGTGCTAGCTGACAGGCTAGCAAATATTGCAGCCAGAATCATTTCTCCACAGCAAAGAGGTTTTGTCAAAGGTAGAAACATCAAAGAGTGCATTTGTATTGCCTCAGAGGCTTGTAATTTGTTAGACTATAAAGCCTATGGGGGGAATCTGGCCCTAAAGCTTGACATTAAAAAGGCTTTTGACACATTGGACTGGAACTTCATTATTTCTGTTTGAAAGCTTTTGGTTTCAATCTTACTTTCTGCAATTGGATCAAAACAATCCTTCACTCTGCCAAGCTATCCTTTCTGATCAATGGTAAACCTGAAGGTTTCTTTGCCTGTAAAAGAGGGGTTAGACAAGGTGACCCTCTTTCACCTTTGCTTTTCTGTCTTGCTGAAGATGTATTGAGTAGAGGAATTTCTGCCCTTGTCAGTTCTGGAGTGTTACAAACTATTTCTGGTCCTAGGAACCTTGCTTCTCCTAGCCATGTCTTGTATGCAGATGATGTGCTGGTTCTCTGTAAGGGTAGCAAGAGGGGGCTTGAAGCCTTGATAAGCCTCTTTGCTAAGTATGGAGTCGCTTCAGTGTCAAAGGCTTAGCCTCAACAAGTGCAAATTCTATTCGGGTAGTATCTCCCCTAACAAGTCATCCAAAGTGGCTCAGGATACTTGGATTTTCTCACTGGATCCTTTCCTTTCAATTATCTTGGTGTTCCAATTTTCAAGGGCAAGCCAAGAAGACTTCACTTGCAGCCTTTAGCGCATGTAATCACCTCCAAACTGGCCTCATGGAAAGGTAATCTTCTTTCCATCATGGGAAGGGTTGAGCTTGTCAAGTCTGTGATCAACAGTATGATGCTTCATAGCTTTCATGTCTACTGTTGGCCCTCATCTGTTCTTAAGGATCTAGACAAATCCATTAGGAATTTTATTTGGTCTGGAGATCCTAATGTAAAGAAAATCTGCACAGTTGCTTGGAAAAAACTCTGCAGACCTGTTCTGGAAGGTGGGTTGGGCATTCAGTCTTTGTTAGCTCTTAATGATGCTGCTCTTATGAAATTATCCTTTGAGTTGGTTTCCTCTTGTGCTGAATGGGCTACATTTCTTAGGAGCAGATTCTCTAATCATTGTAGGCCTGTCCCCACCTATGTTAAGTCTTCCTTATGGCCTGGCATTAAAAATCATATGCAGTTTGTTCTCAACAATTCAGTTTGGCAGATTGGAGATGGTTCATCAATTAACTTCTGGACTGACAAATGGCTCTCAAAGCCCTTGACAGATCTGCTGCAAGTTCCTCACACTGCGGCAGATAAATCGAAAGCCAAGCTTGCTTGACTTTTTAAGGGATGGCAAATGGATTATTCCTTCATCTCTAATGGCTAACCTCCCAATTTTTGGTCGAGCTGCCTCATTTGGACATTCCCTGTTATCCCCTGCGGTGGACACTCTTATTTGGCAAAGACTCAACCTCGGGTGGCTTATCTTTCAAAGAAGCCTTCCATTTCTTAGACATTAGGCATTCCATCTCGTGGATCGGTCTAAACCGATTTGGAATAAGGCAATTCCTCCCTCTAAGTCTTTTGTCATTTGGAGGCTTATTCATAATAAGTTGCCTCATCAAGATCGACTTCAAAGAGGGGTCAGATCGCTTTGTTTCAATCTGCCTAGTCTTTGCTTGTCTGCAGCAGAGAAAGTGTAGACCACCTCTTCCTAGCTTGTCCCTTTGCAAGGCAAATTTGGCATTGAATCGGGTCAATCTTTGATGTGCAGGTGGACACTTCTTCTGTATTCTCTATTCTCTCCCTTTGCCATAAGCAGTGGAGCCTGCAAATGAAAGATACTATAACTGCAGCCATTGTTAATTCCTTTTGGATCATATGGTTTTCAAGAAATAAGCTGAAGTTTGATGATGGAACAATCACAGTGAGAGAGGCTACTAGCATGCTCAAGGCCTCCATTTCTTTGTCTGGTAATGTTTCTGCAAATAAAATGTCCTCTTCTGCTGAGGAATTGAGAATCTTTGAGTTGCTGAGGATCAAAGGCCATCCGAGAGCCTCTCCTAAAATTCTCCATGTTGTCTGGACCCCTCCTCTCCCAGGTTGGATTAAGGTAAATACAGATGGGGCCTCTAAAGGCTCTTCGGGTCTTGCAGGTGGTGGTGCAATCTTTAGAGACAGTAGTGGAGCTACTCTTGGCTGTTTTGCTGAGTTCTATGGGACTAAGGACTCTTTCTCTGCTGAACTACTTGCTGCCATGACAGCAATTCAGATTGCTTCTGAGAGGGGCTGGTCTAGACTATGGCTGGAATGTGACTCTTCTCTTGTGGTTCTTGCTTACTCGAACCCAGACATAACTCCTTGGAAAATTAGAACTAAATGGAGAAACTGTATTGCTTTGGCCTCAAACTTTACTTTCTTGATTTCTCATGCTTTTAGAGAAGCTAATCACTGTGCTGATAAGCTAGCCAATTTTGGAGTCAGTTCTCAATGCTTCACTTGGTGGAGCCTGATTCCCAGTTTTATTAGGCATGATTTCTTCTGTAATAGGTGGGGTATGCCCAATTTTAGATTCTTGTAATCCCCACTCTTTTCATGGGTAAGGTCCTATGTCCCCCCATGTTTTCTTGTTTTTCCTTCTTTGTTTTTAATAATACTAGGGGGTGCTGCAGATGATTGGCAGTGGTTTTGGTGCCAACATAGTTGGGATGATTTCCACTGCAGTGATCCTTCTGCACTCCTTTTTGCTTAAAAAAAAATAATATATAATTTGATGTATTAAAGGAAATAAAGAAAGTTAAAGGAATTGAATGATTTTTTTTACAGCCGAAAAAAAAAAGTGAACCCTCGAAGGACCGCTTCTAACTCTCGTGATTTAAGTCCTAAGTTCAATCCCTGTAGATCCAATACCTAAGTTCACCGCTAGGTTCCTTCTTAGAGTATCTATGACATGCAAATAAATGCGCACCATTCACATGTAATTCATGCGATAGGAACCAAATCAAAAGCAAATTGAAATTAACAAGAAGTAAAACGTCAAATCATAACATAAAACAAATCTTGGGCATAGCCCCAATTCCTAGAAATAAAGAGACTACTCAAGCATTGCCATATTCATAGCAAGCTTGATCAACAAAAACATAAAAGAAAACCTAAGAGAAGAGAAGAGATTGAGAAGAAGAGAAATCCTAGTTTTTGCCTAAAGTAGAAGCCCCAAGTGATCCCTATTTTCGAGCCTCTAGGTCCTATTTATAATGTAGGATAACTTGCATCCCAAGTAATTACAATATCAGATCAAATTAGCTTTTAAAATTCCAGATATTGAGCGTCACGACCGTGATGGCCGTCACGGCCAAGCCGTGACAGATTCTGTCTTGAAAAACTTGGCACTAATGGCCTGTCACGGCCGTGATGGCCATCACGACCTGGCCGTGACAGGTTCTGACTTTTTCGTTCTTTTCTTTTCAGTCTTGCTTGATCATGGCCGTGATGGCTGTCATGGCTAGGCCATGATGGGCTCTGTTTGGCTCATTTTTCTTGCTTTTTAAGCTCCGTCTTCATGCAAGCTCCATCATGGTTGATCGTGAACATTTTAATCTTCGTTTCCAAATCAATATCCCCAAATTAATTATCAAATCTTATCATATCCTTTATTGTTGTGATAGGCAAATATTATCTAAATCCAATTTGATTTGGATCCAATCTTTTATCTCAATGCCAATTGAATTATCTTTTAATCATAATAATTCAAATCCAAATTGATTTGGATTCAAATCCATCATGTGGGCCCTTGCAATTTACTTGGCAATCTTCAATTTAATTGATTTCCATTCTTTTCTTCTTTGTCCTTTCCAAAAAATAAAAATAATAAAAAATATCAGAAAATTAATCAAAATCTAATTAAAATTAATTAAATAAACACATTGACTCTAAAATAACCAAAATAGGAAAACAAAGTCTAATTTGGGCTAAATCAAGCATTCAACAAAATCTAATTGATGAAATCCGCTCTAAAATAATAGATAAAACATGATAAGACAAAGGATTATCATAGTGCAAAACCGATCGCCTAAAGAACAATGCCTCTTTAACAAACACGCAAATTCTACAATTACAAAAGTATATTGTTAATGTAATTAGAAAAGGTGTTGTATTAAAACACATTTTCTATCTTAAAAATTTATTTAGTTTATTTCTTCCATTTTCCTTGTGCAAGTTAACTATTTTTAGAAAATGTTTTTATCTATCATATTATTATTTTTCATCTCTCTTGAAAATATATTTGATATCATCTTTTCCCTGTCTAAGTTGATTTTCTTTAGAAAATATATTTATTTTATTTGTCAATCATTTTTATTTGGTCCTCACAAATATATTTATCTACCATTTTTATTTGATTTATTTCACCTCTTTTTCCATGCAAATTAACCATTTTAGTAAATATTTTTATCTATTATTATTTTTATTCTCTGATGAAAATCTATTTGATTTATTTCACCTCTTTTCCCGTAAAAGTTAACCAATTTTAACAAATGTATTTATCTATGAAATTACTGTTTATCTATGTATTTATCTATGATATTACTACTTTATAGTCTGATTTATATATTAACCACGTATAGCTTCCCAAAGACCTGTAAATGATGAGTCACTTATCATATGTCAGGCAATATGTATCGAATATATGAAATTGAAATTTTTAAATTTTGATGCAAAATATTTGAATTTTTTGTTAGATAATATATATAAAAAAACATCTCTATCGATTAAAAATTTAAAAATCATCTTATAAGTTTAGAATATATACTTAGTATTTTTATAAAATATATTCATTTATCATATTAATATTTTTCTTCTCTCTTGAAAATCTATTTGAATTATTTCTCCAATCATCTTA
>CM061068.1:37484320-37499320 GCA_030762895.1 Sophora flavescens
CATGTTAGGCAAGAGCCAATTCTGAGCAAAGAATTGATTGACTGCCATACACACATCAGTGCCAATAATATCCCAGTAGGATTGGTAGAAACAACCACCAAAGCCATCAGGACCAGGTGCACCCTCACCATTCATTGCAAAGACAAAGATTCTTTACTTCCTCCATAGAAGGCAGCCTTGTCAACAAACTGTTTTCTTAACCGTAACAAAGATTGGGAATAACTCATGTTTATGAGGTCATTAGGTTGACAATCATTAGGGACTGCATACAGATTCGAGAAGAAATCAATGACATGGTTAGCCAAGCCCCCGCATCATCAATGATAGCATCTCCACACTTAAGCATACTCAAAGATTTAGCAAAGATATCTGGTTTTTGCAATTCTATGGAAAAAAGCAAGTGTTTCCCTTGGCAAAGCCAATCAATCCTCGGATTTTTCTCTCCAAAACTCCTCTTCAAACAAGAAAGCCTGCTGCAATTCAGTTTGTGCTAGAACCTCTTGCTACATGAGATCATCATTCACACCTCTGGAATTAATGATTTGCTGGACCGAATCCACAAAGCAGCCAAAGGCAGCCTCAACTCTATGATGCACATTCCCGAAAACCACTTGTTCCAATTTTTTAGTTCAACTTTTAAGGATTTCAGCTTCCGTGAGAGAACATACATTGGACAGCCATACACAAAGCTTGCTCCACACTTCCTTAATGATCCTATATCAATCCGGATGACCAATCCACATTTTATGAAATTTAAAAGCGAGAAGGAAGGATCGAGCCAATTTAGAGCAGAGTTACCATTATGGGAAAGTGGTCGACCGAGATCTAATCAAGGTACAGAATAGGTGGAGTTCCAATTGTCTAGCCAAGCTTCATTACAAAGGGACCTATCCAAATTGTTTTTCGGTGTGAGCAGACCCCCTTCTCCTATTACTCCAAGTAAAACTGGCTCCTCTAGTAGGGAGATGGATCAGTCGGGCCGCATCGGTGAAGTTCTTAAAGTCTTCACAAGCAGCCTTGAGAGGTAAGGAAGAGCCTCTAACTTCATGGGATCCCATAACAGAATTAAAATCACCAAGCATGCACCAAGGCCCGTGGATTGTTGACCAGTAGACTAATTAATTCGACCAAAGGGATCTCCTAGAGAGATGAGAAGTGTTAGCATAAATAGCTGCAACAAAAAGGTCTTTTCATCTAAGTTTAACTGAAATGAACACTGCTGAGTAGAGCAGGACAGAGAGATAGGAGATAACTGGATACTGCATAACCCCCATATATTTGGCAGAAGACTACCCCTTTCATTTAGACAAAAAACCTTTAAGTTTAGCTGCCTCCAAAAGGAGTCTGAAACATCAGAAACCTTGATCCAAGGCTTAGAAATGAAGACAAAATCTGGTTTGTTAGCCATACAGAAATTCTTGAAAACCAACCTTGTACTAGGATTTCCAAAACCCCTACAATTCCAATATATGATTTTCATTAGGCAAACTGTTTAGGGCCACCCCTTAATCGGGCAAAGGTTTTTTCCTGCTGTGCTGCCTTAGCAGCCTTTTGCCTTAATTTTTTCTTCTTGGACTTAGAAATGACATTTGAAAAATCATCATCTTGAGAGGTCAAGAGGTATTTACTAGGGTCAGCCCTTCCAGTTAGAGAGGGCTGATTCACCCCAATGGCAACATCTAGATTGTCCTCCTCATGACCCCAAAAACGGCTGACAATTTGTAAGTCAGAAGTCACAACTTGATTCCTGATATCACTGTCTGGAGTGACACTAATAGTATTTCTCCCTAAAGGATTGGTAACAAGAGGAATATTACCTTGAAGAGGCACAGAGATCTCTTTGCCTGCATACAGAACCTGATCATTGTGCTGTGAAGGAGAGCAGTCCACAGGAGTATCTGCCACAAAGGTCCCAGTACTGGAGACAGACTGTTGGATAGGAGAGATGGGCTCACATTCTGCAGGAGAGTGTTGCATGACCCCACAGATAGGAGAAAGCACCTCTGCCACATTCATAGAATCCGAGGGTTGAACAAATCCTAGGAGAGGATTAGTGGAAACTTGAACTTCAGGCTCAGTGCACGGGACATTATTAACTCCCAAAAAATCATCCGGAGCAAAGACTGTCTCCACAGATATTAAATTGGAATTGCTGGTGCCTGCTACCTGAACCAAATTAGGTTCAATACTATGATCTTCATAAGCAACACCTTTGCCTTTATCCCCAGTACTCCTTGCTGTTTCCTTCAGAGACTCAGTATTTCGTTGATTTGTTTTTGGCACATACTGCACTACCTTTTTTTGAGGATTTTTCTGAACAGTATTCAAGTCTTTTGGAGCTGAAGATTCTCCAGTTTTATGCTTTCTGCAATTAGCACTTGAGTGGCCAATTAACTTGCAAGATGAGCAGAATGATGGGAGTCGCTCATATTCTATATCAACAAAGAAAGCGAAGTCTTCTCTCTCCACAAGGATCCTATCTCGCAGATCCTCAGTAAGATCAATCTCAATGAGGATTCTAGCAAAGTGGCCGAAAGATCTTTTCATAGTAACTTCATCTAATGCAATTGGCACACCAATACCACCACCAATCTCGAACAAGATCTTTGGCCTCCAATATTCTCGGGGCAAACCATGGAGCCGGACCCAACATTGTGCATGGGTTTGACGTAAAGTATTAGGGTTAAAGTCCGGGATCCAAGATGACAATCTCAGCACACCTGGGCTCAAATTCCAAACCCCAGCAGATCTGATTCGGCGTTGATCCTCTAAGGAGGAGAAACTGAACTCGTAGAAGTCTTTTCCCAGAGAAACCACAGACCATGAAGCGATAGGTTTCCAAACCTTGAGAAGCTTGGATCGCAAGTCACCCAGTTTTATTGGAGAATCTCCCTTGGACAGGATGAGACGACCATGGATGAGGTTTTGGCATTCTTGGACACCAGCCTGGTATTCAGATTCAGAAATCTTAATCGCCCATTTGTCACCCTTCAAACAAGGTTTTGGAAGTTGGTTAATAGGGATGTCAAAAGAAGTAGAAACCGCTTGTGCGAAGGTCTTTTTTGGAGGCGGAGCAGGGCAGTTAGAAGGAGAAGAAAGGGGAGCAAGGAAACTCCATGGAACAATAGGATCGTTAGCCATGAAGATCATGCAAAACCCTAGAAGATCACTGGAAGAGAAACCCTAGCAGAGCAATCATATCTTCTCCTCTCAGATCAGATTTTTGTTATATTATTTAATATTGAATATGAATGGGGTTGGTTTAATTGGGCACGGTTCTTGTAACCTGAGAGGGAGCATTAACTTATTTAGGATAAATTCGCCTTCAAAGCAAATTTCGATAATTAACAAGAGGGGTAGTCAATTTAGTAGCATGAGCGGTCTTGTTGGTAACCTAATTTCTAGAAATCTCTTTTCATATTTAAAAAGCCGAAAAAATATTTTATTTCTTTTATTGTTTCTTTTATTTTCTTGAAATATTTTCAAACCTATTTCTCAGTCTAAATAGTTGTTTAATTTGTGAAGTGACACTTGATTTCCCAATCCTTGAGTTCGATACTCGGTTTCTCATCGTTTTATTAATACTTGCTTCGATCCGGCACGCTTGCCGGAGCCCATCAAGTTTTTGGCGCCGTTGCCGGGGATTGGCAATACCAATATCATTAGTAACAAAGGAGGCAACTACTTTAGTATTTTAATTTTTAATTGTATATATTTGACCTTTTCTTTTGAGTTTTGTTTGTGCAAGGTTGATGAATCACATGGACTATCGTTACTATATATCCAACTTGGGAATATCAACTTGATTGGATCGTGTTTGATGGTATCACTGATAAGCACGTGAAGATATACTCCAAAGAGGAATGGAAATCCTATTTGTCATCTTTGCAACCACCACCATACTTCGAGCTGGATCCCGATTTGCTAGAGATTCTTTGGGATATAGATGCTTATCTTTTGAGTTTGAGCATAGAGCGTAGCAAGGAGGAAGTTAGTTCCATGATTCAGAGGGCTGAAATGCGAGCAGGGGAAAATGCTAGTAAGATAGTGGCATCGCTAAGTGACAACTTTCAGAAGTTAGAAGAACAAGCTAGTGAATTTTCTAAATTGCTAGCAGAAAAGCAACATGGAATTCAAATTGAAGAGAATCTATTTGCTAGCATGGACGTGAATGAAGATGAAGTGGTGGTGGAAGATGATTCAAGAGGAGAGGATCATGAAGAGGAGTGCAAGGAGGAAATATCTCCTATTGTTCCTTTGCAAGGGACAAAAGAGACCAGTCATGTGGAAAATACTTCTCTCACCATTCCTATTGAGGAGCCTAAAAATTATGAGTTGGATAAGTATGTTGGTTTGCATGCATGTTTGGATATAACAAAGTTGGTACCTTCTATTTATCTACAACATTACTTTGTGAAAATACCAACTTTGGAGTTTAAGTCATTGCCTGAGAATTGAGAGTTTTCATCAACAGCGGCAAGGGCTTTAAGGTCGCCTCAAGAAGTTATGGTTCTAGTGCTTCATGGAGAAACTAATTACATAAAGACCATTCTTGGAGTAGGTGACTTACCATTTGACCCAGGAGGAAGTGAGCTCATCATATCACTTAAAGAAGTCAATGAAATCTCATCACACTTGCTTCTTCCATCTCCACTCCACAAGTCATGGGATCCGGGAGGAAGGTCTTACATCTTGGGCATCTCTTGGTCTTTTTACCACAGGCTATGGGATCCGGGTTGAAGCATCTTGATAAGCCTCTGGCTCATCTAGTTTTGTGGCTAGTATGACCAGGGTTTTGTGCAAATTATATCGTATTTTTACCCAAATTAGATTAGATTGTCCTCAAGCAAGGTTTTGAGTCTCTAGAGTAGTTTTAAGTTAATTTAGCTAGTTTTAAGTCAAAATAATACACTTATGGTTATTTCCTTACTTTCAGGTTAAGTAGAAGCTGAGAAAATAAAGAACAGAGGTCTCGCCCCGCGAAGGACATGCTCGCCACGCGACCCCGAAGCCTGACTGTTCCAAGAAATTGCTAAGTCTCTGGTTCGCCTCGCGAAGAAGGTTTCGCCCCGCGAGTCTTGCAAACCTGAAAAAGTCAGAGACGATCACGGCTTACCCGTGTTGAAGGTCATGGCCGTGGCAGTTTTGAAGTTGAAGAGTCTCGCCTCGCGAGCATCTATTCGCCTCGCGAATTTGGAAGTCAGAGAGCATCACGGTTAGGCCCTGATGGCCATAACGGGCGTAAGGAGAAAACTCTTCATATCCTCGCCTCGTGAGCAAGTATTTCGCCTCGCGAGAATGCCAAAGGTTGCTGGCTGTTCATGAAATTCGCCTCGCGAATGTGTGCTCGCCTCGCGAGCTAGCCAATTTCAGAATTTGTATAAAAGGTTGTTCTGAACATTTTGTAAAGACTTTTGCTTCTCCAATTTTTCTGATATACATTTTTTCTCTGTGATTTCGTTTTTGCCATGGAGCACTAAGTCCTAGGATTAGTCTACTGTTTGAGGATCCTATATACTTGAGGTTATGTAAATCCCTATTTTAATTGCTTTTCCCTCTTCAATACCATACTTTGTATTTCTGTTTGCTTAATTCAGGAGTATACTGTATTGTATTGATTTATTTCTGGTGATATCATGTTCCTATAATTAATCGCATCTGCTTAATTTGCGTGTGTACATTTCGTGTTCGCTTAGTTCATGAAGGGCTTAATCCCGTTTGCTTAATTCGGGAATAGGGACATGTATCTGTGGTAGTAGTTTCACTTGTAAATTGCTACTACAACCGGGAGGGGGTAAGAATCTGCTTAGGGCTTGGGATTACATTAACCAAGGATAGTTGGGAATTCTTGACAGTAGATTAATCGTTGTTTGATAATTGATAATCTCTTTTCAACTGCCTTGTTTTTGATTGCTCTGTTTTGTTTGTTTCTTAATTGCACTCCAATCCAAACCCTCCCCCAAAACTGATTTTTGTGAAAGGTAATATTCTCAGAGTCCTTGAGAGACGACATCCGAGTTGTCGCACTAGACTACAGTTTTAAACCCGCTCGTCCTTTTTGGCGCGTGCGCGATAGCGCGACCAAAAAATTTGGCGCCGTTGCCGGGGACTCTGAGTTGTTATTTTTTGCAACTTGTTTTATTTTATTTTTCTTTCTGTCTTTTATTTTCTGTTCTGTTTTGAATTGGTCTGGCTACTAGGTCTCATTGCCCTGAACTGTGTGATTTTGACCCGGAAATTGAAAGAACATTGCACACACTCCGTAGGGAATTTCGGGCTAGTACTAGTAGTGATTCCAATTTTAAAACTGCTTTTGAAAACATGGGAGACCAAAGGACTTTGAGGCAGCTTGCTGCCCCTGATGTGAATTACAATGGTTTGTGCATTGCTTATCCTGGTGCTGAGACACCTTTTGAGTTAAAATCTGGGCTAATCCATTTGTTGCCAAGATTTAATGGTCTTGCAGGTGAAGATCCACACAAGCACTTGAAGGAGTTCCAAGTTGTCTGCTCCACAACTTTGAGGCCAGAAGGAGTAACTGAGGATCATATCAAGTTGAAGGCTTTTCCATTCTCACTCCAGGGAGCTGCAAAGGATTGGCTTTTATACCTTGCGCCGAATTCCATTACCACATGGAATGACTTGAAGAAGCTCTTCCTGGAGAAATATTTTCCTGCCTCCAGAGCCGCTGCAATTAGGAAAGAAATCTGTGGAATAAGGCAAGGAAATGAGTCGCTAGCTGAGTATTGGGAGAGGTTCAAGCAGTTGACATCTAGTTGCCCCCAGCACCAAATTTCTGAACAGCTCCTCATCCAATATTTTTATGAAGGACTACTGCCAATGGATAGGAATATTTTGGATGCTGCTAGTGGGGGAGCGTTGGTTGATAAGACTCCATCTGCTGCCAAGCAACTCATTGAGAACATGTCATTAAATTCCCAGCAATTCACTACAAGAAGAAATTCTGTTGAGAATAGAGGTGTACATGAGATCCGCACTTCTTCCTCCAGCCATGACCGTGATGATAGAATTGACAGGCTCACTTCCTTGGTAGAGAAATTGGCAATGGATAGGGTGCAGCCTGCGGTATTGTGTGGCATGTGCAGTTCTCCTGAGCACCCATATGAAACTTGTCCTATTTTGCAAGGAGGATCAATTACTGAATCACCTCAAGCCTTTGCAGTTCATCCGTATAATCAGGGCAATAACCAGAACAGATATAGCATTCCGGATCTTTCAACAAATAGGTACCATCCCAGCTGGAGTAATCATCCTAATCTGCAGTATGGGAACTCATCCCAACAACCGATGGCACCACAGAATCCTCCAGTGACCACTTCTGCACCGTCCGGACCTTCAGTTGATGACATGTGCAAGCAAATAACTTCACAATTGAATGCACAAATGACTACACTTTTCCAAAGAAAAATGGGACAGTTCCAGCATTTCCTGTGCCTCACAGGCACAATTTCAGCAGAGAACGGATGCGAGTATTCAGGCATTGCATACACAGATTGGACAGATGGCCACATACATAAATAACATAAAGCAAGGTCAAAGAACAACCCAGCTGCCAGCACAGCCAGTGATCAATCCTAATGCCTCCAACCCTAATGTGAGTTCCATATCTCTGAGGTCTGGAAAGGTTGTTGAGGCCACTTCTGGAAAGGATGAAGAAACTATGAAGGCTACTCCTAAGCCTACTGTTGAGGTTACTCCTGAACCTGTGGTTGAAGTTGAAACTGAGAGAGTGTATAGACCACCCATTCCGTTCCCACACAGATTGCAGAAAAATTTGAAGAGTGGTGGTGAAGATAAAGAGAAGGAAATTCTTGATGTTTTAAGAAAGGTGGGTGTTAATATCCCTCTGTTGGATGTGATCAAGCAAGTGCCCAGATATGCCAAAATTCTGAAGGACCTATGCACCAACAAGAGGAAGATGAAGACTAATGAGAGGGTTGACTTGGGAAGAAATGTCTCAGCGCTTATCCAGTCTAAGCCAGAAAGAGTTGTTGCTTTCACCCAGGCACTGCCACCGAAGTGCAAGGATCCAGGCACCTTCACTATCCCATGCACTATTGGGGACAAGAAGTTTGAAAACTGCATGTTGGACTTGGGAGCATCTATCAATGTCATGCCTACCTCCATCTTTAACAAACTGGATCTTGGTCCTTTGAAGTACACAGTATCACCATTCAGCTTGGCCAACAGGACTGTGCCCGCCCCATGGGAATGGTGGAAGATGTACTAGTGCAAGTTGATGATCTGATCTTCCCAGCTGATTTCTACATCTTGGACATGGCAGGCGAGACACACTCCAGTAAATCACCAATCATCCTGGGCCGACCATTCATGAAGACAGCTAAGACTAACATTGATGTGGATGATGGGACTATGTCTATGAAGTTTGGGGATATAGTTGCAAAGTTTAAAATATTTGATGCCATGAAATATCCAGTGGAAGAGCACTCTGTATTCCACATAGAGCTGATCTCTGAGACTATTGAGGACACCCATGAGAACTTGTTTTCTAATTTTCCACTTAATTCTGGCTGTGATGATATTCTTTCTTTTCTTGATTGTACTAACGCTAACCATTTTGTGGTTTGTGCTGAGATTGCTGCATGTTTAGCAGATGATAAAATTGTCAGTGCAGTGGATGAGAAACATGAAGAAGATGAAGCAGCACCGGAGGCCCTCTCTACCTCTTTGGACTTAGACTGCAAGGAATGGGATCCAGGTGACAGCTCCCGCTTACACTGCACTTGATCAGGGAGTACTCTTTTCCTTTCCCTCACTATGATCTTATAATTCTGTTGTTCATTGGGGACAATGCATGTTTTAAGTGTGGGGGAGGGAACTAGTTGTAGTTTTTCTTTTCTTTGAATAAAGCTCCTGAATAATCTGAGAAGCTCAGGAGCATTTGTGTGTTAAGTTTTAGTTGGCAAGTTTGTTAGATTTTGATTGATGTTGCACAGATTGCTTGCATGATTGATATGTAATGATTCCCCATAGGCTGAAAAAAATTTTGTTTTTGAAATGTGATTCCCATGTGAAATTGAAAACTGAACTTTGGGATTTTGTTATGATGGCATGATGAATGATAAGTTTGGGGTGATAGGAAGCACACACTAGGGATAGTATCTCTTTCAAACAATTTGCATGAATGTCCAGGTGAGGTTTTGAGCCTCCAACATGTTTTAAACTGTGTGAAAATCGCTTTCAAGTTGCACTTCCCTGGATTTGATTGAATCTCTTTTTGGTTTGCATGATTATATGTGTGTAGCAAATGATTTAGGCAGTTTCTTTGTAAATAGCTACTTGGCCTGAATAAACCAATTCCTAATGCATGTTCCCTAGTTAGCCCTTTTGAGCCTATTAGCCTGTTAATTCTTGATAACCTAATGTTATAAGCCCAAAAATATGGAAAACCATGTTAACCCGATCTTAGGATTAGGAGAGCATGTAATCTTAGAATGGGTGCAAGAAACTAAAGTTTGGGGTGGCTGCAAGGTGCAATGTGTTGTTTGGGATTAGGAAAAAGAAAAAAATGAAAAAAAAAAGAAAAAAAAAAAGAAGAAGAATAAGGAAAAAAAAATAAAAAAAAATACAAAAAAATACAAAAATGCCAAAAAGAAATAAAAAGGGCTGTAGCCACCCAGAAGTGTAAAGAAAAAAATAAAGAAAGGAACTTGAGTGAATTTCAAAGTGTAAATATAGTTCATGCTCTCTTAGTTCCTAGGGTCTTCAGCTTAGTTCCTTTTGTATATCCTACCCTTAGCCAGGCCCCCTTACAACCCATAAAAGACCTTTTGATGTTGCTTGCATGTTTTCTGTGGGAACCATTTTGAGATGAAAATCAAATTTTTGGGAAGTGTACTTGAAAAGTGAAACTGAGTGCAAGTTGTTAGCCTGACATAAACTGAGTGACTGAGTGAACAAATAATGCCCTTGTGAGGAAGGCAGTTGTTTGGATTTGGTGATCTCCCTCTTGTGTGTGACTTAGATTCCCTGCTTAGATTTCCGATTGTTTTCATGATGAAACTCTCAAATGTTTAGAATAAATGAATGTGGGGATTGCTCTGTTTGAAAAAGGGGAAAACAATGAAGAAAAACTGTTTTGATGTATTGCTTGAATTTGTGCAATGTTGGTTGAATCTTTTAAGCTTGCCAGGTCTTGAGTCTTTTTGATTTTTGAGTCTTAGTTTGCTTGGGGACAAGCAAAGTTTAAGTTTGGGGTATTTTGATAAGCCTCTGGCTCATCTAGTTTTGTGGCTAGTATGACCAGGGTTTTGTGCAAATTATATCGTATTTTTACCCAAATTAGATTAGATTGTCCTCAAGCAAGGTTTTGAGTCTCTAGAGTAGTTTTAAGTTAATTTAGCTAGTTTTAAGTCAAAATAATACACTTATGGTTATTTCCTTACTTTCAGGTTAAGTAGAAGCTGATTAAATAAAGAACAGAGGTCTCGCCCCGCGAAGGACACGCTCGCCACGCGACCCCGAAGCCTGACTGTTCCAAGAAATTGCTAAGTCTCTGGTTCGCCTCGCGAAGAAGGTTTCGCCCCGCGAGTCTTGCAAACCTGAAAAAGTCAGAGACGATCACGGCTTACCCGTGTTAAAGGTCATGGCCGTGGCAGTTTTGAAGTTGAAGAGTCTCGCCTCGCGAGCATCTATTCGCCTCGCGAATCTGGAAGTCAGAGAGCATCACGGTTAGGCCCTGATGGCCATAACGGGCGTAAGGAGAAAACTCTTCATATCCTTGCCTCGCGAGCAAGTATTTCGCCTCGCGAGAATGCCAAAGGTTGCTGGCTGTTCATGAAATTCGCCTCGCGAATGTGTGCTCGCCTCGCGAGCTAGCCAATTTCAGAATTTGTATAAAAGGCTGTTCTGAACATTTTGTAAAGACTTTTGCTTCTCCAATTTTTCTGATATACATTTTTTCTCTGTGATTTCGTTTTTGCCATGGAGCACTAAGTCCTAGGATTAGTCTACTGTTTGAGGATCCTATATACTTGAGGTTATGTAAATCCCTATTTTAATTGCTTTTCCCTCTTCAATACCATACTTTGTATTTCTGTTTGCTTAATTCAGGAGTATACTGTATTGTATTGATTTATTTCTGGTGATATCATGTTCCTATAATTAATCGCATCTGCTTAATTTGCGTGTGTACATTTCGTGTTCGCTTAGTTCACGAAGGGCTTAATCCCGTTTGCTTAATTCGGGAATAGGGACATGTATCTGTGGTAGTAGTTTCGCTTGTAAATTGCTACTACAACCGGGAGGGGGTAAGAATCTGCTTAGGGCTTGGGATTACATTAACCAAGGATAGTTGGGAATTCTTGACAGTAGATTAATCGTTGTTTGATAATTGATAATCTCTTTTCAACTGCCTTGTTTTTGATTGCTCTGTTTTGTTTGTTTCTTAATTGCACTCCAATCCAAACCCTCCCCCAAAACTGATTTTTGTGAAAGGTAATATTCTCAGAGTCCTTGAGAGACGACATCCGAGTTGTCGCACTAGACTACAGTTTTAAACCCGCTCGTCCTTTTTGGCGCGTGCGCGACAGCGCGACCACATCTTCAATGAGTTTTTCTAAACCCTTCTCTTTTAAATTATTGTGCTTTTCTTTACTTGAGTCATATGTGTGTGAGTCTTATGTTGGTAAGCTTGAATGGATTTTATCAAATTCAGCATAAATGGATTGCATGATAAATATTTATTTTTGATGGTTTCCCCTAATGATTTGAAAATTGAAAATTTATCCCCGTGTGAAAAATTGAAAATTGAACTTTGAGAAATTTTATTGTGATTGCATAATTTATGATAAGTTTGGGGTGAAGGGATGCACACATTAGGGATTGTATCTCGGTCAAACATTTTGCGAAAAATGTCCAGGTGAGGAATTTGAGCCTCCAACAATGTTTTTGAATTGTGTGAATCACTTTTAAGTTTCACTTTCCCGGATTTGCTTGAATCTCTTCAAGGTTTGCATGTTTATATGTTTGCATCAAATGATTTAGGCAATTTTCTTTGAAATAGCTACTTGGCCTAAGAAAGACCATCCCAAATGCATGTTCCCTAGTGAGCCACATTGAGCCTAATAGCCTATTGTTTCTTGATGACCTTATGTTATAAGCCAAAAATCCTGAAAAACCATGTTAACCCAATCTTAGGATTTAGGAGAGCATGGATGCTTAGCAAGACAAGGGTTGAAGGAAACTAAGTTTGGGGTGGCTACAAGGGTTCGATATGTTATTTTGGGTTGAGATAAATAAAAAAATATGGGTTGAAGCCAAAGGCAAAAGAGAAAAAGAAAAAGAAGAAAAATAAAAAATGACAAAAAAGGGCAAAATAAAAGGGTGTCAAAGGAAATAGGTTGTAGCCACCCAAAACGTCAAAAAGAAAAATGGAAAAAGGATTTAGAGTGAAAATAATAGTGTAAAAAGTTTCATGCTCTCTTAATTCCCAGGGATGTAAAGCCTAACACCTTTATATATCATACCTTTAGCCAGGCCACATTACAACCTATGAAAGACCTTTTGATGATGCATGCATGTTTTCATGGGAACTTTGTTTGAGATGAAAATCAAATTCATGGAAAATGCTCTTGAAATGTGAAATTGAGTGAAAGTTGATAGCCTAGACAAATTGAGCGAATGAGTGAATTATTAAATGCCCTTGTGAGGAAGGCAAATGTTTGAAATTGGTGATCTCCCTTTGTGTGTAACTCGAACCCTTTGCTTAGATTAATAATTGCAAGAATGATTAAATTCTCGATTGTTTAAAGTAAATGAATGTGGGGATTACAGTGATGTAAAGGGGGAAACATTGAAGAAAAATTGAATTGATAAAATTGTATGAAATTTGTACGAAATTAATTGAGTCCATTGAGCTTACCCAATTCTGAGACTTTTTGAGTTTTATTTTGTTTGAGGACAAGCAGAGTTTAAGTTTGGGGTATTTTGATAATCCACTATCTTATCATGTTTTATAGATTATTTTAGAGCGGATTTCGTCAATTAAATTTTGTTGAATGCTTGATTTAGCCCAAATTAGACTTTGTTTTCCTATTTTGGTTATTTTAGAGTCAATGTGTTTATTTAATTAATTTTAATTAGATTTTGATTAATTTTCTGATATTTTTATTTTTTGGAAAGGACAAAGAAGAAAAGAATGAAAATCAATTAAATTGAAGATTGCCAAGTAAATAGCAAGGGCCCACATGATGGATTTTAATCCAAATCAATTTGGATTTGAATTATTATGATTAAAAGATAATTCAATTGGCATTGAGATAAAAGATTGGATTCAAATCAAATTGGATTTGGATAATAATTGCCTATCACAACAATAAAGGATATGATAAGATTTGGCAATTAATTTGGAGATATTAATTTGGAAACGAAGATTAAAATGTTCATGATCAACCATGATGGAGCTTGCATGAAGACGGAGCTTGAAAAGCAAGAAAAATGAGCCAAACATAGCCCATCACGGCCTAGCCGTGACAGCCATCACGGCCTAGCCGTGACAGCCATCACGACCATAATCAAGCAAGACTGAAAAGAAAAGAACGAAAAAGTCAGAACCTGCCACGACCGTGACAGGCCATTAGTGCCAAGTTTTTCAAGACAGAATCTGTCACGGCCTGGCCGTGACAGCCATCACGGCCTGGCCGTGACAGCCATCACGGCCGTGACACGCAATATCTGGAATTTTAAAAGCTGATTTGATCTGATTTTGTAATTGCTTGGGATGCAAGTTACCCTACATTATAAATAGGACCTAGAGGCTCGAAAATAGGGATCACTTGGGGCTGCTACTTTAGGCAAAAACTGTAACACCCGGGTGCCGACGAGGGCGGGGAGTGGTAGCCAGTGCAAGAAGGCACGAGCAAGGAGCGGCTCCTGGCAGGCTTCTAGGCGGAGGGACACATGAATGAACCGATAACACACCCGAATGAGAGGGTTCCTGAGACTGTGTAGGTATAGGACTATACAGTTGAGGAAGGCTTATATGAATTGATTGGTACTACCTATATCAACAAGATGCATCTTCTTTTCGGAAGCCCATCACTTAAGAACTCTACAGTTAAGCGTGTTTGACTTGGAGCAATTCTGGGATGGGTGTGACCTCCTGGGAAGTTTTCCCGGGAAGCGTGTGAGTGAGGACAAAGCACTCTGAAAAGACTCGTGTTGGTTTATGGGGACAGTCGTCAATCCATAAAACAGCCAGGGGCGTTACAAAAACTAGGATTTCTCTTCTTCTCAATCTCTTCTCTTCTCTTAGGTTTTCTTTTATGCTTTTGTTAATCAAGCTTGCTATGAATATGGCAATGCTTGAGTAGTCTTTTTATTTCTAGGAATTGGGGCTATGCCCAAGATTTGTTTTATGTTATGATTTGAAATTTACTTCTTGTTAATTTCAATTTGCTTTCGATTTGGTTCCTATCGCATGAATTACTTGTGAATATGGTGCGCACTTATTTGCATGTCATAGATACTCTAAGGAGGAACCTAGCAATGAACTTAGGTATTGGATCTATAAGGATTGAACTTAGGACTTAAATCACGAGAGTTAGAAGCGGTCCTTCGAGGGTTCACTGAATTGTCACAAAACTTAAAGGGTTCAATTTAAATTCAATTACCACGAGAGTAGGGGTTGGTTTAATTGGGCAAGGTTCTTGTAACCCGAGAGGGAGCATTAACTTATTTAGGATAAATTCGCCTTCAAAGCAAATTTCGATAATTAACAAGAGGGATAGTCAATTTAGTAGCATGAGTGGTCTTGTTGGTAACCCAATTCCTGGAAATCTCTTTTCATATTTAAAAACCTGAAAAATATTTTATTTATTTTATTGTTTCTTTTATTTTCTTGAAATCTTTTCAAACCTATTTCTCAGTATAAATAGTTGTTTAATTTGTGAATTGACACTTGGCTTCCCAATCCCTGAGTTCGATACTCGGTTTCTCACCATTTTATTATTACTTGCT
>CM061068.1:37499820-37515437 GCA_030762895.1 Sophora flavescens
TTGTACGTGCGTTGTTGTTACGGACATGAGGAACTAATCCTCTTGTCTAAGGGATCGATGAAGCCACCCATGGCGGCATAGTGTTCATGTAATGTAACTCTCTCTCCTTTAATTCAATTATGGTTTTCCAATTCTGTTTTCATTGTGTCGATTATATGCTAGCGTGATCGACTAGTTAAACGTGTTGAGGCCTAGCGGCGATTCGCGTTTTAGAACTTGAATTGGGAACATCGGTCGAGTATTGCACGAGAGTGAATAGGAGATCGATGCAACCTATAGGGAACAAGAATTAATAGAATTCGAGATTAGGGTTAAGAGACCTAGCAAGTAATTAACTCAATCATCGAATACGTCCTAATGAGCACGGAAGTGGATTTAGGAGAATTTAGGGGTCCCGGTTGACATTAAAATTGAACTTAGGGAGGAGAATATCATCACTTGGGTACTTTGCATGATTGGGTAGGTGGATTCGAAACCTTAGATGCTTTTAATTCCAGATTTCATCACCAAATCTTTGATCGATTCTATTTGTTAATTTGAATTGCGAATCTAGTTTCTTTCCAACCACTTTCTCTACTTAACCAACTTATCGGATTTCTTGACAAATTAGTCGAATTGGTAACCCAATCCTTGTGTTCGACCTCGGTAGACTCTTACCGTGTTTTTTTATTACTTGCGACGACCCGGTACACTTGCCGGAGTCACAACAAGTTTTTGGCGCCGTTGCCGGGGATTGGCACAACCAATTTTCCTAATTTTTAGGAAATTCGGCTGTTTGGTTAAGCTGACTTTAGTTTTATTTTCTTTTATTTAATTGCCATTATTTTTCTCTGTTTCTTTGATTCCACTTGGTCTTTGCCTGTTTTTGTATGCGAGGTACTCTTCTACAAGAGGACTTGCTATTCGATTCAGAGATCACCAGGACCGAGAGGCAATTAAGAAAAGAGGCCGAGAAAGGGAAGAGGTTGGAAGCAATTAAAATAGAAGGCATGGTGAAGAAAATCCTCCTCCTCCTCCTCCTCGTTACAAGCCTCTCTTTGAGTACGATCTACCAAGCTTGGTAGATTGTGCCTGTGTCACATACCAGATCCGGGAGAATCAGTTTGATGGGAGTGGCAAACAGGACCCGCATAGACATATCACTCGCTTCCTGGAAGCTTGTGACTTGCAGAAGACCAGGGGAGTTTCTCAGGATGTGTTTCGCTTGCGGCTTTTCCCTCTTTCTCTTAGGGATGTCGCTCGCGATTGGGTTGACAGTTTGGATAGGAACAACATCAGAACTTGGGAGCAAATGGCACAGAAGTTCCTAACCAAATACTTTCCTCCTCAGAAAGCGGCACAAGCAAGAATAGCCGTCACTTCATTCAGGCAAACGGAGGATGAAACATATAATGAAGCTTGGGAGAGGTACAATGGTTTGTTGAGAAGATGTCCCTCTGCGTTCTTTGACCCCGTTTCCAAGGTACAGCACTTCTTTAATGGGTTGAGGGGACGCTATCAGATGAACTGTGATGCCGCAGCTGGCGGTTCTTTTGTATATTTATCGGCTGAGGATGGATGGGCACTGTTAGAGAAGATGTCATATAATGATTACAACCGTGGTAGGGAAACCTCGAGTGGAATCAGTTCTGGGACAATGGAAGCCATTTTAGAGCAAAACAGACTTTTGAAGATGCAGAATGAGGCTTTGTCCGGGAATAAGAGGGTTAATGTGATACACGAGGGAATGCCTCCGGGTTGTGCAAATTGTAATGGAGATCATGACACTCAGATTTGTCCGCTAAATTTCCCTCAGGAACATGTGGACTCTTGCCACAACTTTTATGACACTGTGCCCCAGAACAACTATCAGAGGAACAATCAGAATCAGAATAGGGGCTACATGAGAAGAGACCATCCGGGATTTGCTTGGAGTGATGTTAATGGTGGTCTAGCCGGTCAACAACACCCTCAACAGAATTGGCAACAACCTCAACAGGGTCTGAGACCAAACATTGGAATTCAGCAGCGCAATACTCAGCAGGCTCCTCCGGGGCCTAATCAGTTGCAAATATCAGATGGTGGAAGACAACAGTGGGAGCTGGCCTTTGAGAAGATGACCACGACAGTTGAAAAGTTGTCAACCTATACATACACAGCTTTAGAGAAAGTGAATGCGTCAGTTGACAAGTTGGCAACTCATACAGGGTCAGCAGTTCACAATCTAGAGACGCAGGTTGCTCAGCTCGCAAGGCAACTTAATGAGCGTCTCCCGGCACTCTCCCGGGTGACACCGAGAACAACCCGAAGAACCAATGCAATGCCATCACAACTAGAAGCGGAAGGGTGTTGGGACCTAGCAGGGTACCACTAGTTCTCGTGGATGACAAGGGCCCGAACAACTACCCGTTGAGGAAGAGCAACCAGAGAAAGAAGGGTTGGCAAGTGACAAGGGACCGGAGCAAGGGGGAAGGCTGAAACTTGTGGATGAAGAGTTCCGAAGGAAGAAGTGGGTTGAACCCCAAGACCTCCCACCTTACATGAAGGTATCGTATCCTGAAAGATTGAAGAAGCCTCAACAGGATAAGCAATTCAATAAGTTCCTTGATGTCTTCCGAAAACTTCAGATTAACATTCCATTTGCGGAAGCCTTGGAACAAATGCCATCATATGCTCGGTTTATGAAGGAACTTCTCACTAAGAAGCGGAGGATTGTGGATGAAGAAACGGTTGCTTTGACCGAGGAGTGTAGTGCCATTCTTCAACGGAAACTGCCTCCGAAGTAGAAGGATCCCGGTTCCTTCTCGATACCATGCACCATTGGGGGAATGACCTTCGGAAAGGCATTATGTGATCTAGGGGCAAGCATCAACTTGATGCCCCTCTCGATGATGAAGAGGCTAGGGATCAAAGAAGTAAAGGATACGCGAATGTCACTCCAACTGGCCGATCGTTCTATCAAATATCCCTATGGAGTAGTCGAAGACTTACTCGTGAAAGTTGACAAGTTCATATTCCCAGTGGACTTTGTGGTGCTCGATATGGATGAAGACGCTGAGATCCCTCTCATATTGGGTAGGCCCTTTTTGACCACCGGGGGTGCCTTAATAGATGTGCGGAAAGGGAAACTCACTTTAAGGGTGAATGATGATGAGGTGGTCTTCAATGTCTTTGAAGCGATTAAGCACCCGGAAGAGAAGTCAGCTGTGTATCGAGTGGATGTGGTGGACCCAACTGAAAAGGTAAAGGCAACTCGAGAAGACCATGATCCCTCACTTGCAACAGTATCGGTAGAATCTCATGAGGAAGACAGTGAGGAAAAAGGCCCTTCGGGGGATGAAGTCTATCTTGAGTGGCTCCGAGACATGGAACCCATACCGAGTCTCCCAAGGGAAGAATGTGCAAGGGAAGAACTCAGCTGCAAAGGAATGAAAAAGAAGGGCAAAGCACCAAGGTTGAAGGGTGGCACAACCGTAGTGGTCAGTACAGACAATGAATTGATCTCAAAAAGGATCACCACGGAGTGGAGAGTTCGTGCTGATTATAGAAGGATGCTGGACTTAAATGAGCTGTCCGGGAACAATTTGCGAGTATATAAAAGTGCACAAACCTACAAAGAACGGGCCAAGGAATGGCATGGCAAGCAGGATCTTCCTCCGGATTAACCCTTAGGGGCGACTTGAGTCAGGCTCGGGACGTTAAACAAGCGCTACATGGGAGGCAACCCAAGCTAGGTACTCTCTCTTTTCCTCACTCTTGTTTTAGTTTTAGTTTTTGTGTTTGTTTTTGTTTGTCACTCTTGAATAATTTGAGAAGATCAAGAGTTGTTGTATGAATGATGTGTCGGCAAGTTTTTTGGATTTTGATTAAATGGAGCATAGATGGATTGCATGAATTATATTGACCATTGATGATTTCCCCCTAGGATCTAATAATAGAAAAGTTGACCCCCACTTAAAAATTGAAAATTGAACTTTGAGAATTATTATGATTGCTTGATTTATGATAAGTTTGGGGTGAGGGAGGGCACACACTAGGAATCGTATCTCGGTCAAACAGTTTGCAAAATGTCCAGGTGAGGATTTGAGCCTCCAACTCTGTTTTTGAATGTGTGAGTCACTGTTAAGTTGCACTTTCCCGAATTTGCTTGAATCTCTATATGGTTTGCATGATTATGTGTTGCATCAAATGATTTAGGCAATTTTCTTTGAATAAATACTTGGCCTGAAAAGAACCATCCCTAATGCATGTTCCCTAGTTAGCCAAATTGAGCCCAATTGACCTATTGTTTCTTGATGACCCTACATTACGAGCCAAAATATGAAAAACCATGTTAACCCAATCTTAGGATTAGGAGAGCATGGAAATGAGCAAGAGAAAGGTTGTGAGAAACTAAGTTTGGGGTGGCTACAAGGTATGTGTCATATTGGGATGAGAAAAAGAAAATAAAGGTTGACCCAAGGCAAAAAAGAAAAGAAAAGAAAAGAAGAAAACAAAAATTGCCAAAAGAAAAGGGGCAAAACAAAAAATAATATCAAGGAAAAGGTTGTAGTCACCCGAGCCCAAATGAAAAATGGAAAGAAAGGAATTTGAGTGGAAAATGTGTTTAATGCTCATGCTCTCTTAGTTCCTAGGGACTTAAGCCTAAATATCATTGATTATCCTACCCTCAGCCAGGCCCCATTACAACCTTTAAAAGACCTTTTGATGTTACATGCATGTTTTCGTGGGAACTATGTTTGAGATGAAAATCAAATTCATGGGAAGTGCTCTTGATAAGTGAAATTGAGTGAAAAAGTTGAAAGCCTAGACAAACTTGAGCGAATGAGTGAAATACTAAATGCCCTTGTGAGGAAGGCAATTGTTTGAAATAGGTGATTGTGTGTATCTTTGAGCCTCAACATAGAGTCATGATGGCATGAATGATAATTTCTCAATTGTTTAAAGTAGATGAATGTGGGGATTACATTGATGAAAAAGAGGGGGAATCAAAGAAGAAAAAATTTTGTTTTGTAAAGTCGCATGAAATTTGTGCGAAATTGATTAGATCTTTAGGCTTGCCAAGTCTTGAGTCGTTTTTGAGTTTTAAGCTTGCTTGGGGACAAGCAAGGTTTAAGTTTGGGGTATTTTGATAAGCCTCTGGCTTATCTAGTTTTATGACTAGATGAACTAGGGTTTATGTGCCAATTTATTCGAGTTCACTCTCGTTTTCGCCCAAATTTACCTTGTTTTGTTCCTAAGTTGGACTTTGACTCGTTTTGCATCTTTTGTGTAGTTTTTAGCTTCTTTTGGATAGAATTACGCTTGTGGTTGCTTGTGTTGTTTTCAGGTCCATAAGTGAAGCTCTAAGAATTAAGGAAAGTCAAGAAATAGTGGAGATTGCTATTCTGGAGATTCTCGCCCCGCGATAGGAAGCTCGCCCCGCGAGAGTTTGAAGACCCGGGAAGACAGAGACCATCACGGCCTAGCCGTGATTCACATCACGGGGCGTGAAAGGAAGGTTCGCGTCGCGAAACGTCCTCCGCGTTGCAAGTGTGTGAATTCCAGAAAAGTACCAGAGTCAGAGACCATCACGGCCTAGCCGTGATTCATATCACGGCCGTGAACCAAGATCCACACAAGGCAGAGAACATCACGGCCTGGTGATGAGTGTGATTCCACCTCATCTTTGTCCATCATTTTGCATGCATTTTCATGTAGTTTAGGCATATTTTTATTAGATTTTAGGTTAATTTTCCTTTGGAACGGGTAAGGCGGTTTTCGTGTGTTGTTTTGCAGATATCAAGGGTAAATTGCTCAAGATCAACCATGATGAAGTTTGGATGAAGATGGAGCTTTAAAACTGAAGAAAATGAGCCAAACAGAGCCCATCACGACCTAGCCGTGATGCCCATCACGGCCATGATCGAGCAAAACTGAAAAAGAAGAAAGGTCAAGTCGAGTCATCATCACGGCCTGGCCGTGATAGCCATCACGGCCGTGACCCAAAACCACCACAAGTCGAGCACATCACGCCTGCCCGTGAAATTCTTCACGGCCATAACGAAGGACTCGCGTCGCGAGCATCATTCTCGCCCATGAGAGACCGGATTCTGCATTGCAACCAGAAGCAGAGACCGTCACGGCCTGGCCGTGATGGCCATCACGGCCGTGACGCGCATTACTTGGACCTGAAGAAACCGAAATAGATCAGATTTTGAGTTGGTTTGGGACTCTAACTTCCCCATTTCTATAAATATGGACCAAGGCATCAGATACAGAGAAGATTGGACGTTGGGATCACATCCATAACAACTAGGACTTAGGCTTAGATCTCTCTTCTCCTCTTCTCTTCTCTTTTCTGATTTTCACTATGTTGTCAACCCAGCTTGTCATCTCCATGGCAAGACTGGAGTAGTAGTTTGTTTCTAGGGACTAGGGCTCTGCCCGAGGTTTGTAAATGATGTTAATTTGATGTAAAATCGTTGTTGATTTCGTTATTGTTTTAGATCTGAGTTCTAGCGTGTTAATCACTCATAAATTTCGGCAACCGTTTATTTGCGTGACGTAGACGTTCTAAGGAGGAACCTAGCGGTGAACTTAGGATTTCTAGGGTGTTTCACTCGTAAAGCCCGGCAGCCACTGGTTTGTGAGATGTGAATGATCTAAGGAGGAACCTAGCGGTGAACTTAGGTTATTTGCATGACTGAGACATTTCAAGGAGGAACCTAGCGGTGAACTTGGGTGTCGGACCTATAGAAGTCAGACTTGGGACTGAAATCACGAGAGTTAGAAGCCGTCCCTCGAGGAGCAACGAGTTGTCACGGAATGCAAAGGGTCCAATCTGGGATCGACTACCACGAGAGTAGGGGTCGGGTCAATTGGGCACGGCTTTTGTAACCCGAGAGGGAGCTTAAGCTATCAGAGGATAAACTCGCCTTCAAGGCAATTTTGGTAATCAACAAAGGTAAATCAGATTAGCAACATAAACAACCTCAAAGGTAACCCAAATCCCTAGGAATCCGTTTAAATCGAAAACCCCAAAAACATTTGTTTTCTGCTCGTCTATCTTTTAATTTCAAATTCAAACCTTTTTCAAAACCCTTTACAAAGTCCAGATATAATCGATTCGAAACCCGATTGCGATTCGAGAACACAGTCTCTGTGGGTTCGATATCTTTTATTACTTGACGGCAGTCCAGTACACTTGCCGGAATCGCACGAGCGCGCGTGCATACGCGCGACACCGAGTTTTTGGCGTCGTTGCCGGGGACTGTGCCTTTTCGAATCTCAATTCAAATTTTGAATTGATTTTTCTGGACCTTTTCTTTTTGTTTAATTTTTATTTCTGAAATTTTAAAAAAAATTAATTTCTTTTCCTTCTATTATATCCATCTCTCTTTGAGTTATATGCAAAGATCCCTAAGTCTTGGGAGCCTTAGTGAGATTGATCCGGAGATCGAGAGGACCTTCCACAGACGTAGAAGACTACAAAGAGAGGGAGAAAGGTTGAGTCCTGTTCCACTCATGGCGAATCAACCGGATACAAAGCCTTTGAAGGACTACGCAGCCCCAAATGCGAGAGGCTTGCGAACTGGGATTGCAAGGCCAGAGATTGAGGCGGAAAACTATACCATACCACCTATGCTAATCAACATGATTAGGCAACATCAATTCGGAGGATTGCCTTCTGAGGACCCGACCGATCATATAGAAACATTCTTAGAGTTCACCGATGCAATCAGGATTAATGGAGCCTCAGTCGATGTTGTGCGTTTGAGACTGTTCCCCTCATCTCTCACTGGAAAGGCGAAGGCCTGGCTAAAGCAAATCCCCACTAACACTTTGACTACTTGGGACCAACTGGAACAGGCGTTCTTGGAAAAATTCTTCCCTCCATCCAAGACGGCCTACATAAGAACCCAGATCACCGGCTTCTTCCAAAAAGACGGAGAATCATTATCGGAAGCTTGGGATCGATACAAGGGACTGCTGGAGTCGTGCCCACATCACGGACTCGAGAGGTGGTTAATAGTGCACACCTTCTATAACGGATTGGACTACTCTTCGAAGGTGTCACTAGATTCTGCAGCCGGTGGAGCGTTTATGAATAGGCCTCTCACTGAGGCATTCAACATCATCGAGAATGTCGCCACCAACTACCACCAATGGGGATCCGAAAGAGGTAATAACCCGAACAAGATTTCGGGGGGTAAGTTTGAGGTAAATAGCACAGATCTTATTATGTCAAAAATAGACTCACTTAATAAACGTTTTGATCGGCTTGAAAGAGCTAATGTGAGTGCAATAGGTGCTACTAACCTTGTTTGTGAGATTTGTGGAATGCAGGGACATGACATGATGGAATGCCCACATGGATCCGGCGCTTCGGGTGAACAAGTGAACTCTTGTAACAACTACTATGATACGAACCCGAAGCTGCCCAACTATGCTCCCCCAAATCCCTACAACCAAAGAAGGAACAACCCTTACCTCTCCTACGGCAACTACAGCAACACGCTCAATCATGAGTTCCAAGAGGGTCAAGGTAATAAGAGAGCAGCACCGGGGTATCCTCAGGTACAAAGATCTAAACTCGAGACTTTATTTGAAAGTTTTGTCGAAACTCAGACAAAACAGAATGAGGAGTTTAGACAACAAGGAAGGGCAGTGAGTGAGGCAATAAAGGATCTAGCATCTAAGGTAGACAACTTAGCAACTCATAACAAGATGCTAGAAACCCAGATTGCCCAACAAGCCATCACATACTCGAGACCTAAGGGTACATTCCCGAGGTAACCCGAAGCAAATCCCAATGAGCATTGCAATGTCATACACTTGAGGGATGATAAGCTTGGGGTGGGGGTAGCTGAAATGGAGGTGGAACCGGAGGAGGACACGAGCGAAAAAGAAGAGCCAGAACCGAAGTATGTCCCTCCACCACCGTACCAACCCCCGATACCTTTCCCACAAAGGTTGGTCAGGAAAAAGCAGGTAGATGTGGAGACTAAAATGCCTACTAAACTGAAAGACCCAGGTAGTTTCTCCATCGCTTGCTCGATCGAACAAGTGCAAATAGACCAAGCCTTGGGTGACTTAGGGGCTAGTGCAAGCTTGATGTCCCTCACTATCATGGAAAGGTTGGGAAGCAAAGAGTTGAGACCATTCAAATTCCCCTTACAAATTGCGGATGGCTCAACTAGAACTCCTCTAGGCATACTAGAGAATGTTCCCAGAAAGGTAGGGACAATTCTCATCCCTACCGACTTCCTGGTATTGGACATGAAAGGGAATTCTAAATTCCCCATCATTTTAGGAAGGCCATTCTTGGCAACCGCTGGAGCGGTAATAGACGTAAGGAATGGCAAACTCTCTCTAAATGTAGAGGAAGGTAGGGTAAATTTTCAGTTGACTAACTCTTGTAATAACCCTCCTTTTGAGAGCCATGTGTGCAGAATTGATGTAACGTCTCCAGCGGTAGAGAAAGAACTTAGCATGGAAGCAACCCCAAAGATTTGCAGGGCTAATGATGCACCCAGCAGTGGTGAAGTTGGAGTTGCTGTCCATGCGGAAACAAAACTTCCGCCGGGAGGAAGGAAGGCTAGGAAGCTCCGAGAGAAAAGAGCGAAGCGGAAGCATTATTGGCCGTATGAGCAGAAACGGCTTTTTGAAGGAGTTCCTTGGAAGAGAAGTGTGCCTGCACTTCTACGCCCAGCCGACCCCGGTTGACTTGAGGAAGTATGGTCAAGCTTAAGACCATAAATAAGCGCTTCTTGGGAGGCAACCCAAGTTTTCTTTCCCTTTTTCCTTTTGTTTTTGATTTAACCTCTTGAATAATTTGAGAAGATCAAGAGGCAAAAATATCATTAATAGGTTTGTCTAGTGTTTTCAGGTTGAGAAAGAGAAGAAGAGCATAAAAAAGATAAAGTCAGAGGCCATCACGCCCTGGCCGTGACAGTGGTCACGGTCTTGATAAGCTATACAAGAGCACAGAAAGGATCACGGCCTAGCCGTGACAACCATCACGGGCGTGATGAGTAGGATGCCAAAGCCAGAGAGCATCACGGCCTAGCCGTGATGTAGATCACGGCCGTGACAGGGCAACTCCTGAGGACAGAATTGATCACGGCCTAGCCGTGATGAGCCTCACGGCCGTGATAAAATTTCCACCCAAGTTTTGACTAGAATGTGAAGCCAACACCCGCTACCGATTCGGTAAGTTGTTCCATTTTTCTCCTCTCTCCGACTTGATTATTTACATTGGAGACAATGTAAGTAATCAAGCTTGGGGTAGGGGTATTTATTTCTGCATTTGCATTGTTGCATTCATATTGCATTCACATAGGCATAGATTGATATGATCACATTCTTTAGATTGCCCCTCACTTAGAACATGCATCCAATTGTGAGAACTTGGAGCCAAATGAATTGAGATAGTGAATTTTCGAACCCAATTTTTTATTATTCTTGTGATATGGCTAAAAATAAAAATTCTTGAGATAGTCATTTGATAGTTGATAATTAGCATGTGGTTCCTTAGATTTGTGTACCTCACTGATTTTTGAACTACTAAATGTAAGATTTTGAGCCAAAAGGGGTATTCACTAAATCTACCCCATTTCTTGTGCTAGAGTGTTGTAATTCCTCATGGACTGTATTTTCTAGAACTTGACTTGAAACCATTTCAAAACTTAAAAATTTCTGAAAACATTTTTGGAAATGATTGAGGCACTAGGTATTTTTCTGGCCTCCCGAGCTTTGAATGATAAATGCTACCCCTTAGTTGCCCAATTTTGAGCCTAAAGATAAAATACTTTTCTTGGTACCATGAATTAATTTGATAAATAATGCTTGGTATGGCACCTTTTAAAGTATTACAAAAAGGGCAAAATGGTAGTTGGAAAAAGAATGGGATGAAAATATTTCTCTTGAGCTAAAAAGCTCCCCTTCTCCAAACAAATAAAAATGAAATAAACAGAAAGAAAAAAAATGGAGAAGGGGATGACAAAGAAAGTGAGAAATGAAAAGAAAAGAAAGAAAAAAAAATATAGAAGTGATAATCTGTCTAGCCTTCGTGAAATACCCCTTTGTAATGTTTGATAATCTGTCTAGCCTTCGTGAAATTCCCTTTCTTTGATTTTCCCACCTAACAATAAATCCCATGGCCACATTACAACCAAAGGAAAAGACCTCTTGATTCTTAAGTGTTTTCATTAATAAAGTGGAGAGTTGGTTAATAGTCAAGCCTATGGTAAAATACTTTCCTTGAGGAAATGGAGTGAATTGTCAATAAACCCTAAAACACTTGAGTGAGGTGAGATGAGTGCCCAAATCAGTGAGGATATGAACTTGAAGAACCTAAGCTTCTAATTGGACTAGAACTTGATTATCTCTTGAGTGCTTATTAAAAATGCCTATTACTTGGATTAGCTTCTAGGGTTCTTGGTTCACTATCCATGTTTTGATTGATATATCTTATGGCCTGAGTAATTGCTTGAGGACAAGCAAAGTTTTAAGCTTGGGGTGATTTGATGAGTGTGATTCCACCTCATCTTTGTCCATCATTTTGCATGCATTTTCATGTAGTTTAGGCATATTTTTATTAGATTTTAGGTTAATTTTCCTTTGGAACGGGTAAGGCGGTTTTCGTGTGTTGTTTTGCAGATATCAAGGGTAAATTGCTCAAGATCAACCATGATGAAGTTTGGATGAAGATGGAGCTTTAAAACTGAAGAAAATGAGCCAAACAGAGCCCATCACGGCCTAGCCGTGATGCCCATCACGGCCATGATCGAGCAAAACTGAAAAAGAAGAAAGGCTGAAGTCAGAGTCTGTCACGGCCTGGCCGTGATAGCCATCACGGCCGTGACCCAAAACCACCACAAGTCAGAGCACATCACGACCCAGTCGTGAAATTCTTCACGGCCATAACAGAGGACTCGCGTCGCGAGCATCATTCTCGCCCCACGAGAGACCGGATTCTGCATTGCAACCAGAAGCAGAGACCGTCACGGCCTGGCCGTGATGGCCATCACGGCCGTGACGCGCATTACTTGGACCTGAAGAAACCGAAATAGATCAGATTTTGAGTTGGTTTGGAACTCTAACTTCCCCATTTCTATAAATATGGACCAAGGCATCAGATCTGAGAGAAGATTGGCGTTGGGATCACATCCATAACAACTAGGACTTAGGCTTGTCTTCTTCTCTCTTCTCTTCTCTTTTCTGATTTTCCTATGTTGTCCCCCTTGTCTCTCCATGGCAAGACTGGAGTAGTAGTTTGTTTCTAGGGACTAGGGCTCTGCCCGAGGTTTGTAAATGATGTTAATTTGATGTAAAATCGTTGTTGATTTCGTTATTGTTTTAGGTCTGAGTTCTAGTGTGTTAATCACTCATAAATTTCTGCAACCGTTTATTTGCGTGACGTAGACGTTCTAAGGAGGAACCTAGCGGTGAACTTAGGATTTCTAGGGTGTTTCACTCGTAAAGCCCGGCAGCCACTGGTTTGTGAGATGTGAATGATCCAAGGAGGAACCTAGCGGTGAACTTAGGTTATTTGCATGACTGAGACATTTCAATGAGGAACCTAGCGGTGAACTTGGGTGTCGGACCTATAGAACTCAGACTTGGGACTGAAATCACGAGAGTTAGAAGCCGTCCCTCGAGGAGCAACGAGTTGTCACGAAACGCAAAGGGTCCAATCTGGGATCGACTACCACGAGAGTAGGGGTCGGGTCAATTGGGCACGGCTTTTGTAACCCGAGAGGGAGCTTAAGCTATCAGAGGATAAACTCGCCTTCAAGGCAATTTTGGTAATCAACAAAGGTAAATCAGATTAGCAACATAAACAACCTCAAAGGTAACCCAAATCCCTAGGAATCCGTTTAAATCGAAAACCCCAAAAACATTTGTTTTCTGCTCGTCTATCTTTTAATTTCAAATTCAAACCTTTTTCAAAACCCTTTACAAAGTCCAGATATAATCGATTAAAACCCGATTGCGATTCGAGAACACGATCTCTGTGGGTTCGATATCTTTTATTACTTGACGGCAGTCAAGTACACTTGCGAATCGCACGAGCCGCGTGCATACGCGCGACACCGAGTTTTTGGCGTCGTTGCCGGGGACTGTGCCTTTTCGAATCTCAATTCAAATTTTGAATTGATTTTTCTGGACCTTTTCTTTTTGTTTAATTTTTATTTCTGAAATTTAAAAAAAAAATTAATTTCTTTTCCTTCTATTATATCCATCTCTCTTTGAGTTATATGCAAAGATCCCTAAGTCTTGGGAGCCTTAGTGAGATTGATCCGGAGATCGAGAGGACCTTCCACAGACGTAGAAGACTACAAAGAGAGGGAGAAAGGTCGAGTCCTGTTCCACTCATGGCGAATCAACCGGATACAAAGCCTTTGAAGGACTACGCAGCCCAAATGCGAGAGGCTTGCGAACCCGGGATTGCAAGGCCGAGAGATTGAGGCGGAAAACTATACCATACCACCTATGCTAATCAACATGATTAGGCAACATCAATCGGAGGATTGCCTTCGAGGACCCGACCGATCATATAGAAACATTCTTAGAGTTCACCGATGCAATCGGGATTAATGGAGCCTCGATCGATGTTGTGCGTTTGAGACTGTTCCCCTCATCTCTCACTGGAAAGGCGAAGGCCTGGCTAAAGCAAATCCCCACTAACACTTTGACTGCTTGGGACCAACTGGAACAGGCGTTCTTGGAAAAATTCTTCCCTCCATCCAAGACGGCCTACATAAGAACCCAGATCACCGGCTTCTTCCAAAAAGACGGAGAATCATTATCGGAAGCTTGGGATCGATACAAGGGGACTGCTGGAGTCGTGCCCACATCACGGACTCGAGAGGTGGTTAATAGTGCACACCTTCTATAACGGTTGGACTACTCTTGAAGGTGTCACTAGATTCTGCGGCAGGTTGGAGCGTTTATGAATAGGCCTCTCACCGAGGCATTCAACATCATCGAGAATGTCGCCACCAACTACCACCAATGGGGATCCGAAAGAGGTAATAACCCGAACAAGATTTCGGGGGGTAAGTTTGAGGTAAAGAGCACAGATCTTATTATGTCAAAAATAGACTCACTTAATAAACGTTTTGATCGGCTTGAAAGAGCTAATGTGAGTGCAATAGGTGCTACTAACCTTGTTTGTGAGATTTGTGGAATGCAGGGGACATGACATGATGGAATGCCCACATGGATCCTAACGCTCGGGTGAACAAGTGAACTCTTGTAACAACTACTATGATACTGAACCCGAAGCTGCCCAACTATGCTCCCCAAATCCCTACAACCAAAGAAGGAACAACCCTTACCTCTCCTACGGCAACTACAAGCAACACGCTCAATCATGAGTTCCAAGAGGGTCAAGGTAATAAGAGAAGCAGCAGGGGTATCCTCGAGTACAAAGATCTAAACTCGAGACTTTATTTGAAAGTTTTGTCGAAACTCGAGACAAAACAGAATGAGGAGTTTAGACAACAAGGAAGGGCAGTGAGTGAGGCAATAAAGGATCTAGCATCTAAGGTAGACAACTTAGCAACTCATAACAAGATGCTAGAAACCCAGATTGCCCAACAAGCCATCACATACTCGAGACCTAAGGGTACATTCCCGAGGTAACCCGAAGCAAATCCCAATGAGCATTGCAATGTCATACACTTGAGGGATGATAAGCTTGGGGTGGGGGTAGCTGAAATGGAGGTGGAACCGGAGGAGGACACGAGCGAAAAAGAAGAACCATAACCGAAGTATGTCCCTCCACAACCGTACCAACCCCCGATACCTTTCCCACAAAGGTTGGTCAGGAAAAAGCAGGTAGATGTGGAGACTAAAATGCCTACTAAACTGAAAGACCCAGGTAGTTTCTCCATCGCTTGCTCGATCGAACAAGTGCAAATAGACCAAGCCTTGGGTGACTTAGGGGCTAGTGCAAGCTTGATGTCCCTCACTATCATGGAAAGGTTGGGAAGCAAAGAGTTGAGACCATTCAAATTCCCCTTACAAATTGCGGATGGCTCAACTAGAACTCCTCTAGGCATACTAGAGAATGTTCCTGTAAAGGTAGGGAAAATTCTCATCCCTACCGAGCTTCACGGTATTGGACATGAAAGGGAATTCTAAATTCCCCATCATTTTAGGAAGGCCATTCTTGGCAACCGCTGGAGCGGTAATAGGCGTAAGGAATGGCAAACTCTCTCTAAATGTAGAGGAAGGTAGGGTAAATTTTCAGTTGACTAACTCTTGTAACAACCCTCCTTTTGAGAGCCATGTGTGCAGAATTGATGTAACGTCTCAGCGGTAGAGAAAGAACTTAGCATGGAAGCAACCCCAAAGATTTGCGGGGCTAATGATGCACCAAGCAGTGGTGAAGTTGGAGTTGCTGTCCATGCGGAAACAAAACTCCCGCCGGGAGGAAGGAAGGCTAGGAAGCTCCGAGAGAAAAGAGCGAAGCGGAAGCATTATTGGCCGTATGAGCAGAAACGGCTTTTGAAGGAGTTCCTTGGAAGAGAAGTGTGCCTGCACTTCTACGCCCAAACGACCCCGGTTGACTTGAGGAAGTATGGTCAAGCTTAAGACCATAAATAAGCGCTTCTTGGGAGGCAACCCAAGTTTTCTTTCCCTTT
>CM061068.1:37515937-37558282 GCA_030762895.1 Sophora flavescens
AGATTTTCAAAAGAGAAGAAAAATAAAATGATAAATGAATACATTTAATAAAAATGATTAACTTGCATCGAAAAATAGACAAAAAACAAATAGTAATATGATAGTTAAATATATTTTCTAAAAATGGTTAACTTGTATAATATTATTGGAGAAATAATTCAAATAGATTTTCAAGAGAGAAAAAAAATTTAATATGATAAATGAATATATTTTATAACAATACTAAATGTATATTATAAACTTATAAGATGATTTTTAAATTTTTAATCGATAGATATGTTTTTTTTTATATATTATCTAACAACAAATTCAAATATTTTTTATCAAAATTTAAAAATTTCAATTTCATATATTCGATACATATTGCCTGACATATGATAAGTGACTCATCATTTACACGTGCTAGGCATTAAGCTATACATGGTTAATATATAAATCAAACTATCAAATAGTAATATCATAGATAAATACATATATAAATAGTAATATCATAGATAAATATATTTTTTAAAATTGGTTAACTTTTACGGGGAAAAGAGGTGAAGTAAATCAAATAGATTTTCAACAGATAATAAAAATAATAATAGAAAAAAATATTTACTAAAATGGTTAATTTGCATGGAAAAAGAGGTGAAATAAATCAAATAAAAATGATAGATAAATATATTTCCGAGGACCAAATAAAAATGACTGACAAATAAGATAAATATATTTTCTAAAGAAAATCAACTTAGACGGGTAAAAGATGATATCGAATATATTTTCAAGAGAGATGAAAAATAATAATATGATAGACAAAAATATTTTCTAAAAATAGTTAACTTGCATAGGGAAAATGGAAGAAATAAATTAAATAATTTTTAAGATAGAAAATGTGTTTTAATACAACATCTTTACTAATTACATTAACAATATACTTTTGTAATTGTAGAATTTGCGTGTTTGTTAAAGATGCATTGTTCTTTAGGGCAGCCAGTTGCACTATCAAGATGATTCAAAAAGAAGCTTTTCATGCAACAGTAGATGTGTGGAGAGAAGGCAATTTGAAGGATACATAACGGGAAAACAGACTGAGTAAGGGAAGCAAGATTGAATTTAAAGTGAATGTTGCAGATAAGAAAACCATATATGCGAAGACTAAAAATATTTAGAGCTTTTTTATGAAAGTCAAGACTAATGTTGTTTTAAATGATCTTGAACTTTTTGGTTCTCTAAACCTTTATCTAAATTACCAACTCGACTATTTTATGAATTCTGTTTATTTTGTTTATCAATCAGTTTCCTCTACTATATCTTTCAGTTTATTACACTTTAAATGATTATATATTATATTTTTAATGTTAATCATTCATATATGTATCATTCATATTGATATTAGACAATCTTTTATCCCGTGCGGGGCACGGGTGCACATGCTAGTATATGATATACCACAGTTTGTAAATGATTTTGAATATTTGAAAGCATCATCAAAGGTACAATAAATAATAAGATACTTAAGTATGTGTATTTATACGTACATATATTTGGTGGAATTCAAAATGGATAAACATAAGGGGAAACATATTTGTTTCGGTATATATTTATTTAAGTGCCATAAATGGATAAACATATTTGTTTTGGTATATATTTATTTAACGTATGAAAAAAATGTCAAACATTTTTAATTAATTACGTATGAAAAAAAATTTCAAAAAAACTTCTTTATACATTATTTAAGCATTAGATTGTTTTTACACTAAATTAACAATTTTTATTCATGAAATTTAAAAATTCAAATTGATTTCATTAATGATATTATGACCATCATTATGTTTTGTCTTCAAATCAATGGGAGCACGACGCATCAGCAAATTTTGGAGGGCAGCGTTGTGATGAAGCCAAGTGTGAAAAAATTGCTTGAGGGATGGCTTCATAGAGTGACACTTGGAGATTTCCATTTTGAGATTATTCTCAAAGGTAGATTACCAGTGTATGGACCCGTGCCATGCATGGGGAATATACTTTTTTTTATGATTTCAGAAAAAATATGTAATTCATGATTTCACTTTTTTTTAAAAATTATATACCAAAGATTGTTTAAAAATTATTTCGTTGTAACCGTCGATAGCAAAGTAAAAATATTAACTTAATAACTAATTAAAAACAATGTCTTTTAAGTGTAACTACTTTTATTACACAAAATATAAATAGTTAGTACATGTTGTTTTGTAAATATGCACTCTAACATATTATCAATACGAATCACATGGAATATCTTAATATTTATGCAATAAAAAATATTGATATAAAAATATTTTCATGTGGAAAAAAAATAAAGGAAGAATATTGTTATCTTAAAAAAGATGTTTATTTGAAAATAAAATTTAATGATCATACAAAAAGATGATATATATATATATATATAAACAAAAAAAATATTTTGATTGATAAAAAGATGTTGTCTCTTTCTTCCACTATCTTAATATCGTACTTCTCTGAATATTAAATAGAAAATACATATTTTCAAAGCTACAACTGTTTTTCAAGCTTATTAATCATTTCTCAATATTATTTATTTAAAAACTAATTCTAAACATAAATTAATAGTTCCTTTTATCTTCAAAATTATTTGATTTATTTATCCTTTATTTTCGTGTAAGTTAATCATTTTTAGAAAATATATTTATCTATCATATTATTATTTGTATTCTATCTTAAAAATCTATTTGATTTATTCATCATCTTTCTCCATTTTAGCTAAAAAATATTAGAAAATATATTCGTTTGTCATATTATTATTTTTTTCTCTTGAAAATTTATTTGATTTATTTCTCATCTTTCCTCGGTGCTAGTTAATTATTTTTAGAAACTTTATTTATTTATCATATTACTTTTTTATTTTTATTTTTAAAATCTATTTTATTTATTTCTCATCTTTTCCCGTTAAAGTCCATTTTTATAAAATAAATTTATCTATCGTATTATTTTTAACATTTGACATTTTTCCCAATACGTTGGTATTATACTTATCTCAACATTAATAATATAGTGCATTTGTTTTTTCAAATAAAAATTATTAATTATCACTAAACACTTCTTCTTCCACTACCTTGTTATGATACCTCTGAACATTTAATTGAAGCTAATTAATCATTTCTCAATGTAATTTATTTAAACACTAATGCTAAACTCTTCCCAATGTCTTCGTTATCGTATGAAAATTTTTCTTCTCTCTTGAAAATCTATTTGATTTATTTCCCATCTTTTTCCTGATGAACTTAATCATTTTTAAAAAAATTATTAATCTATCACATTATTATTTTTATTCTCTCTTGAAAATTTATTTGATATATTTCTCCTCTTTTTTCCGTGTAAGTTAAACAATTTTAGAAAGTATATTCATCTAACATATTATTTTTTTATTTTATTCTAAAAATTTATTCGATTTATTTCTCCTCCCATGCAAGTTAATAGTTTTTAGAAAATATATTTATTTATTATATTAATTTTTTATTCTCTTTTGAAAATCTACTTTGATTTATTCCTCATCTTTTCCGTGCAAGTTAACCATTTTAAAAAAATGTATATTTAGCTATTATATTATTTTTAATGTTTTCAACCTACTTTAACTAATCTAGGATGATTGCATCCTTATTTCCTCATTTTACAATTTTACTCACTTTAGAAGTGTATGATCATATAGCAAATGTAATGTGAGAGGAAAATTTGCCTCATAAATAAGTTTTTTTCTACCTCAATAAGGAAAAGGAACAAAGAATTGCTCTTGTAAAAGGAAATTATTTCATCGAAATAAAATTATTTGAAAGATAAAAACTTAAAAAATTAATTGCTACTATTAAAGAGAATAAATAGACTTATTTGACTGACACTAAATAATAATTAAAAAAAATTATAGTATATATATTTAGGAATAACCTCATTGAATTATATACTATGTGTCATCCTCTTAGAAAAACACCATTTAATGCAAATCCATTAATAAAACTCAAGGGCACAAATCAATTAATAATATTTTAAAAATAATATTATAGAAAAATATATTTTCTAAAAATGGTTAACTTACGTCGGAAAGATAAGAAATAAATCAAATAAATTTTCAAGAGAAAATAAAATTAATAATATGATATATAAATATATTTTATAAAATGGTTAACATGCACAGGAAATATGAGAAATAAATCAAATAGATTTTAGAGAAATAATACATATAATAATATGATAGATAAATATATTTTTACAAAAATGATTAATTTGCACAGGGAAAGAGGAGAAATAAATCAAATATATTTTCAAGAGAAAATAAAAAGTACGATAGATAAATGTATTTTCTATAAACTGCTAACTTGCACGGGAAAATAGAATAAATAAATCAAATAGATTTTTAAGAGAGAATAAAAATAATATAAAACAAAAATATATTTTATAAAAATTGGTTAGCTTGCACAAGGCAAAGGGAGAAATAAATCAAATATATATTTAAGAGAGTAGAAAATATAATATGATAGAAAAATATATTTTTTAAAAATGATTTAATTTATCGGAAAAAGAGTAGAAATAAATCAAAAATATTTCCAAGAGAGAATAAAAAAATGATACAGTAGATAAATATATATTTTTTAAAATGGTTAATTTGCACCGGACAAAGGGGAGAAATAAATCAAATAGATTTCCAAATGAGATGAAGAGAATACAAATATTTTCTAAAATTGGTTAACTTCCACAAGAAAAGAGAAGAAATAAATCAAATAGATTTTAAAGAGAGAAGAAAAAATGATAAATATATAAATGTTCTATAAATGGTTAACTTTCATGGGGAAAAAATATATATAAATTAAATAGATTTTTAAAAGAAAATAAATTAATAATATGATATATAAGTATATTTTCTAGAAATAGTTCACCTGCATGGGGATAAGAGGATAAATAAATCAAATATATTTGAAGAGAAAAGATAAAATATGATAGATAAATATAATTTCCAATAATGGTTAACTTGTTAGAAATTCTTGGGTCACACTTGTAATGTTTAAATGTGTTAGGGCCATTATTTTTAATTAGTCAAATTAAAGTGATCTAATTCAAGTAAGGTTTATGGCTAAGGACATAATTGTTATGAAAATTATTGTGTAGATACCATAAGGTCTTATTTCTATTTTTATGATGGGCAAAATTAGAGATAAGAAATGTGTGGATAGTCATGACTCTTCATGAAAGAGTTTGAATTCGAAGGGACATCTCTCTTCATGAAAGGGCATGGACTCATTATAAAAGGTTATGGTCCCCAAGTCATATGCAACCAATTTTCTTTTCTAACACCCATCGTTAGAAAGGAGAGGCTCTTTATGGTTTAAGAAGAATTGTGCATGTTGACTTGGAAGACCAAGAACCAGAAGTTTCTCCATCATATTTTCCATGAATTGGCACGCGCTCCGCTATTGTCTTTCATTTTCTATTCTTGATGATTGAACATAACTTGTCTTGATATGATGATGGTTTTCATCTTTAGTATATCTCCCATAAAGTTTTTACAACAAGTGGTATCAGAGCCACAAGTTTATGTTGAATCATTAAGAAACAAGTTTTCCATTAATTCTAGTGTATTTATTTGGAGAATGTGGTGTAAATTGTTTTCCAAGCAATTTTCATGTTAAAGTGAAATCTTATTATTTAAAGGTTTTCAATGAATTAGAAATTTCAAACAAATTAAGTTCGTATTGGTCAAACAAATTAATTTCAAACATACATTCACAGCATTTTAAAATGCTATTTGGTCAATAGAGGGAAAAAGTCAGAAAGGACGCGAACGATGCAAACAAATTAATTTCAAACATCATCACAGTGCATTTTTAAAATGCTATTTGGTCAAATAGCATTGGGTTGAAGATAATGTGCTCTCCAATTTATTGCATAATGGTTATACTTGCGTTGAACTTTGCATCTCGTGTAAATTCAATCCCATTTGGTTTCGGGTTCTTGGTAGAATGCATCATGAATTTTTTGCGTTTATTTTAAAATATTATGAATGTCGGTCATGCTCTGTACTGAAGTCTGGTGTGAATGTCGTATGAGTATGACTGTTAATTTGGCATCGTATGGGAACCGGTTTCGTTTCACATTTTGAAGGAGAAATAATTATGAAACCTGTGTGTTTAATATAGTTTAAAGTTCGCATGTTACCACAAATTGGTTTGTGGCACAGCGGTATGATCGGGTGCGTCCTTCCAAAGTGTTCCCAGTTCGAGTCCCACTCCTGCAGTCAGGGTTATATTCTATTCTGTTGTCTTTTTCTGGAAAATCCGAAAATGCAACAAAAACAGGGCTCTGGTGGGATTCGAACCTGGAACTATATAGTGAGAAGGAAGCAGACTTACCACCAGACTACAAGAGTTGTGTTTGATCTCCAAAAGGTTTTATTAAAATTATAATCAGGGGAGAACAATTTTTGTCAGCATCACAATGATGCGTAGAGTTACAAACACAGCCTTGGCAAAAATAGATGAAATTAAATTTTGGATTAAGTTTTCAATCAAAATTCAAATAATTGGTTATATTTTGGATTATGAAATTGTTTGACATTTTAAGTGAATCAATTGAAGCAAGAAGTCACCAAAGTGACCTCTCTTGTGTAGATTGCTCATGAGAAATGTTGAATGTTAGTGTGTATGTGTATCCATGCGAGTATTAATCGCCCAAAGGAAGGTTAATATTTGGCCGGATTACATGCACACCTGTGATGGTAAACATGTGATGATTATAAGGTTGTAGATGTGAATGATAAATCAGTCCAAAGAAGGGTTTATTATTTGACATACATTATTGTCAATGTTTGACCATTACAACAAGAGTACCACTAGTAGTTAATATTACTGTCCAAAGACTTGATATTAATGTTGCACTAGGTGTCTTGAGATGGGGTATGCCATTATTTGAATTTATTGATGATTGAATTTTGGTTATGATGTGAGTATATTTATGTTATTTATTTGTTCTCTCTTCAGCTACTATTGCTACTATATCGCTAACCTAAATTCGGTTCCGATCTTAATGGTACAAACTTTAAGGATTGAAAAGAAAACATTTTGATTGTTCTTGGCTGCATGGATCTTGACCTTGCACTAAAGATGGGGCAACTCCCTTCCCCTATAGACTTCGGTACCTCTGAAGAGAGGAAAATTTATGAGAAGTGGGACCGCTCCAATCGCATGAGTCTAATGATCATTAAGTGTGTCATTCCGAAGCATTTAGGGGTGCTATATCCAATGGGATAACAAGTGCCAAAGAATTCCTTGTCGAAATTGAGAAATGCTTTACCAAAAGCGATAAGGGGCGAAATAAGCACACTCCTTCAAAGCTTGATTTCTATGGAGTATAACGGCAAAGGAAACATAAAGGAGTACATTATGGAAATGTCTAATATTGCTTCAAAGCTTAAGGATCTAAAGCTCGAGTTTTCTCGAGGACTTACTCATGCATTTGGTTTTGGTTTCTCTTTCTGCACAATTCGGTCAATTTAAGATCGAGTTACAATTGTCAAAAGGAGAAATGGTCTCTTAACAAGTTCATTTCATATTATGTGCAAGAGGAAGAGAGGATGAAGCAAGAAAGAATAGAAAGTACTCACTTGGAAAGTACCTCTAATGACAATGGCAAAAATAAAGCTGCTAATATTGAAGTTGCTAAGGGTCCAACACAAAAGAAGCAAAATAAGGGTGAAGAAAGTTGCTTCTTATGTGGTATGAATGGACATAACAAGAAGGGATGTACCAAGTATATCACGCCTGATGTGCAAAGAAAGGTATATTCCTTACTTTGGTCTGTTCTAAGGTAAATTTAGCTTCAGTACCTAGAAACACTTGATGGTTAGATTTTGGTGCTACTACTAATATCAGTGTTTCAATATAGAGTTACCCAAGTTATCGAAGGCCAAATGATGCTGAAAGATGCATTTATGTAGGAGTTGGCATATCGATAAAAGTAGAGGTAGATATGACATTTTAGGTTGTTGTTAAGTACTGGTTATTATTTGGATTTAATGGATATTTTTTAGGTACCGTCGTTTAGACGAAATTTGGTTTATGTTTCTTGGATTGGACAAATTTGGTTATCATTGTTCGTCTGGAAACAATCACTTCAGTTTATCTATTAATTCAAATGTTGTTGGAACTAGTACTATTACAGTGCATGACAATCTATATTTGCATGATATTATAAGAACCGTTGAATGTGGAATCAAATGGTATTAAGCGTAAAGTTAATAGTGCAAATTCAAGAACATCAAGTGCCTTGGTTACATCTCTAGAAATAGAGTGGAGTAGCATGTGTCATATGGAATCCTAGATTCCACTGACTTTAAAGACTTTGATGTCTCTGTTGAATGCATTAAGGACAGATGCAGACCAAACAAAGAAATTAGGTTACTAGTATATCTCATGTTTTTGATTTCCAGCTGAGGCATGGTCTTTTAGGACAAATGAAAGGTAATTGGAACTCCGAACAGGGAGCAACTTCTTTATTGGTTATTCTTAATGATCCAGGGGCTATAAGTTTTACGATCCCAAATTAAAGACAATTTTTGAGACAGAAACGCCACGTTCTTTGAGGATATTGAGTTTGGGGAGGAGAAATAAGGTTAGAGACTTTGTCTTGGAGGAAGAATTGGTTTCAATTCCAGAATAGATTCATAAAGTTGCTTTTGATGAAGCAAGTCCGGAACCTCTAAATGACATTGTTGTTCAAACTCCCATTCAAGATGAGTTAGTTGTTCCAGAAGAACAAATTCAAGATCCTCAAGAACTAGTGCTTCAAGAATAAGTGTCTTTGCAACGATCCACTAGAGAAAGAAGAAATGCTATTCTAGTTGACTACATAGTATTTCTTCAGGAACATGAGGAAAATGATGGTATGATGGAAAATGATCCAATCAATTTTCGTCAAGTCATGCAAGATTCCAACTTAGAAAAGTGGATTGAAGCAATAAATGAGGAGTATGAGTTCATACAAGACAATAAGGTTTGGGAACTTCTCCCATTACCAAAAGGTGTCAAACTCATTGGTTGCAAATGTATATTTAAGACCAAAGGGATTACAAAGGTAATGTGGAGAGGTATAAGGCTCGTCTTGTAGCTAAGGACCATACTCAAAATAAAGGGATTGACTATAAAGAGACTTTCTCTCCGGTTTCATTGAAGGACTCTTTTAGGACAATCGAGAACCTTGTTGCACTTTAGGATTTGGAGCTTCATCAAATGGATGTCAAGATGATGTTTCTCAATGACAACATTGACAAAACAATCTATATGGTGCAGCCGTAAAACTTTGTGTTGGGAGACACAAAGAACACGGTTTGAAAATTGACATAATCCATCTGTGGGCTAAAATAACCGTCTTGTTAGTGATGCTACAAGTTCTTTCAGGTAATTCTCATTCAGTTTTGAGATGAATGTTGTTAGTATTTGTGTGCAACACAAATTCAGTGGGAGTAAGAATATTTTTCTGTTATTGTATGTTGATGACATACTACTTGGGACTAATGATATAGGCATGTTGCACGAAACCAATAGATTTCTATTGATAATTTCAAGATGAAATATGGTGACGTCTCCTTTGTATTAGGGATTGGGATACACTAAGCCCAATCTTGGAGTACTCTAGGATTGCTCAAATGGTTTGGCATGCAAGACTGTCAATCAAGTGATGCCTCGATCGCTAAGGGAGACAAATTTAGTCTCAATCAGTGCCCAAAATAAATCTTAAGATTCGGGAGATGTAGGAGATTCCTGTGCATCAGTTGTAGGAAGCATAATGTATGCCCAAGTCCGTATTCATCCGGACATAGCGTACATTGTTAAGTGTTAGGCAGATACTTAAGCAATCTAGGAATAAATTGTTAGAAAGCAGCCAAATAGGTTATGATTTATTCAATAGAGAACAAAGAACTATATGCTCACATAAGGAAAATCAGATCGAGTTAGAAATCATTGAGTATTCTGATTCTGATTTTGTTGGATGCCAATACAGTTGGAAATCTACATCAGGTTATGTTTATCTATGGTTATAAGGCATTCAAATTATGTGATAAGGTTGCGGGATTTTGTCACTGGGTTATGGATTTTAGATTTATTGAAAGACCACTACAGTTATTTTGTGACCATAAGTTAGCAGTGACATTAAGTTCCTTATTGATGTGGAAAGAGTTCAGAGTGACAGATGTCTATAAAGCATGTTAGGACAAACTCCATAGTTGTGGATCCACTTACTAAGGTTTACCACCCAAGGTCTTTCACGAGCATATTGCTCGAATGGGTGTTGTATCACTAGACGATACATTTGTTCAGTGGGAGTTTGTATTTGGATGCTTTTCTAAGGAAGATATACTTTATGATTATTTTCTACAGAATACAGTTTTTGGTTTGGTTTTCACTGAGTATTGATCTCATTAAAGAGTAAAGTAGGACCAGTTGAAAATCGACATGTACAGATCACCTTCATGTGATTTTCATGCTGCACATTTCATAATTAATCTATGTCATTTGGTTGTGTTAATATTAGTGATCATTGATGGATTTATTTATGATTGATATAACGAAAGCCGCTTTGGTTGTATATATTGATATAACTAATGGACGGGATAGGGATATGTCCAAGGTTTATAATGGTAAATTTGGAGCTCATAAAGTATAACACATTTATAAGCATAAATATGTGACCAGTGGGAGATTGTTAGAAATTTTTGGGTCACACTTGTAATGTTTAAATGTGTTAGGGCCATTATTTTTAATTAGTCAAATTAAAGTGATCTAATTCAAGTAAGGTTTATGGCTAAGGACATAATTGTTATGAAAATTATTGTGTAGATACCATAAGGTCTTATTTCTATTTTTATGATGGGCAAAATTAGAGATAAGAAATGTGTGGATAGTCATGACTCTTCATGAAAGAGTTTGAATTGAAGGGACATCACTCTTCATGAAAGGGCATGGACTCATTATAAAGGTTATGGTCCCCAAGTCATATGCAACCAATTTTCTTTTCTAACACCCATCGTTAGAAAGGAGAGGCTCTTTATGGTTTAAGAAGAATTGTGCATGTTGACTTGGAAGACCAAGAACCGAAGTTTCTCCATCATATTTTCCATGAATTCGAAGCACGCTTCGCTATTGTCTTTCATTTTCTATTCTTGATGATTGAACATAACTTGTCTTGATATGATGATGGTTTTCATCTTTAAGTATATCTCCCATAAAGTTTTTACAACATAACTTGCGGGAAAAGAATAAAAAAAATTAAGAGAGAATATTTATAAATAAAATAGATTTAAAAATATCTTATAATTAAACTTATATGAGGATTTATCTTTTATATTTTACATAACAAATGTTTTTTCAAATATTTTTGCATAATTAACCTCATAAATAAAAAAATTGAGGTGTATAATTCCCCAACAAAATTTTAAACTAAAAATGTGAAATTAACAATCACATATTTTTCGATGAAATTCTAAAAAAATAGCATATTCCCCGTACATGACATGAGTCATTTACTCTAGTAATAATAATAATTTATTAAAAGCAAGTAAACAAATCTTATTTAAAACTGACTAATCAAACATTTAAATTTAAATGATTTAATTTTAAATATGACTAAATAATTGATGTTTGACAAAAGAACATGGTCTCATAACTTAAAAAGGGTAACACTGAACTCCAATAAAAAATGTATATCAAGGTTCTCTCACTCTCCAATTTAGCAATTAAAATTCGATAATTGATATTTAAAAGATATTTAATGACCTAAATCTTATCACAATTTGATATCAATACTCGATATATCGTTTTAATTCATATAAATGTTAATCAATTCCTAATCTTTCATTCCTATCTCCATTCCAAATTATTTAAATATAAATTTGGAATGAAAATCATTTACGTAATGACATTGATTGTAAAACTCTTATAATTATAATTAATGTTAATGTTATTATACTGATTATATTTATAACTAACTCCAATAATATGATGAAACCTTTTGTTCCTAAATTACTGATAAAAAAACCTTTTGTTTCTTAATTGATATTTAGTTTCTAATTAAAACAAATAAATATAGTAGAAAAATATCTAAAAACATCAATTCTGAAAAACTAAGTATGCGTACATTAGACATGTCACCATATTTACATAAAAATATAATAGAAAAGACCTAAAATTAGTGAAGATAGGGACAATCAGAATTAATCTAGTAAAGTGTAGCCTTAACTTGTCATCATTTAGTTGCACAACATTGTATAATCTAATTCCAAACCTTTGAGACATTGGATGGTACACCATTGTATGAACACAAAACTCAAAATAGATACATATCTTCGGAATTGTTCCCTTTTTATACTTTGCAGAAACTTCATCACCAATTTGACTTGAGTGGCACTCACCAATTACCTAAAAGCAAGCATAAATCTATTAGAAGAAGTGGTCATATCAATGATGTACAAACTACAAACAGAAGACAATTCAAATATAATACACTTCTGCAACATTGAAAGAAAGAATTCCACTTCGAGATGCTTTCACTTTGAATGTTTTTTCTAAGGAAAAGATCAAACCGATTATGTCGAGATAAAAATATAGTAATACATTATTGCACTATCAAGAATTAGCCATTTAAGCACAAACCCTGTCACAAAAAGTAAAGAGCTAAATTGATATTACATTGACATAAAGTAGAGACAAAGACTTCATTCAACTTCAATACCATTAAGGAATTCCTTTAGAGTCTAAATATTACCAAGTGAAAAAAAAATCACTTATGGTAAAGAAAATATATTAACATGCTGAAAGAAAATATAATTAGTGGGAATTTTAGTGTTTGCTTGCAAACATAAGAAGAAATGAGATATCAATATACAGTGTGACTAAAGAACAAACCAAAGGTTTATGAAAAAACAATCTTTGCCGAGGAGGGATAAAAAAACATGAACCCAAACCATCACCATATGATAGATCAGAAAAATGACCATCAATCTTGATTATATTATGTGATATCGAAGGACAACCATTGGAAAACACAATCCTGCTAGCTGGTCCAAATTTCTCGGCATTAGGCTGGCAAAAAAAGAAAAAGAGAAACAACCAAAACAACATGTATTTCAATTATTCATTTTGATTAACACATTATTAATTTTTTTTGAAATAAAGCCCTAAGTGAAAAACCTTGTAGAAGGACGACAACTTTGTCGGATAGGGACTCGTCATCATCCTTATCATTGTTATCTGAATTCATCTATGTAATTGCAATATTCATATCTTCTTCCGTTCTTCGTAAAAATAATGAAAAGATACCCTTTTGAGATGCTGCTCCGGAAAAATAAAAAGAGCCAGAGTTAGAAGGTTTCGATTTTTAGAACCTTGTGATAAAAAATGAAGCAAATATACTCTTCAAAGAGATGAGAGTCATTACCTGAGATGAGATGTAATCGAATGAGCAGAAGCAAAGATGGTCTTCTAAGAAACTAAGAGAGAAAAAAATTAAGAGAATAAGCAAAGGGAGTGGAAATGAAGAAGAGAATGAAGCCTTGCCTTTTTCTTATTCTTCAATAGGTGGCGGTGGTGACCTCGCAGGTGGAGAGAGATATGAAGAGAGGTAGAAAGACACAATGGTCTTTGGTGGAGTATAGTAGGAATATGGGGAATGAACAGAAGGAAGGACAAGGAAAAAAGAAAGGGTGTAAAATATATAGAGAGAATGCATCTAAAGTGATTTAAAATTAAAGTTGGACAATAATCGTCCCACAAATTTTTAGGTGAATTTTAATATTTGATTGACGTGCATGTATATTAAGAAGTAATCTTTTATAATCAGTACGATGTTTAACTTTCAAATTTGAATTACATATTGATTTTTAATTGCTAATTGCTAAATAATTTTGAATGATAAGAGCCATCCAGTTATAGTATTGAATTATAGCATATTAATTACAATCGTAGCATATTAATTTTGAATTGTTGACGTTATGAATTGTAATCTCTTCTAATCAATGACATCATGAATTGTTGATTTTGTATACGCATTTTTAAATTTAAATTTTAAAAAATGCGATAGTATACAAGGAATCAAATAGGTTCTTTTGAAATTAATCTACAGGGAATCAAATAATAAGGTCAATAATGGGAGGCATAATTTAATAATATGATAGATAAATATATTTTCTAATAATGATTAACTTGCATGGGAAAAGAGGATAAATGAATCAAATATATTTTCAAAAGAGAATAAAATAATAATATGATATATAAATATATATATTTTTTAAAATGGTTAACTTGTATGGGCAAAAGAGAAGAAATAAATCAAATTGATTTTCAAGAAAGAAGAAAAAAAATCACATCATTACGAAGATCTTGGCGTATTTAGTATTAGTGTTTACATAAATTATATGTAGAAATGATAAATCAGGTTGAAATCAATTGATGCTAATTTGAAAATGTATATTTACTATTAAAATTAAATTCATAATAATACTATAATGGCTATTTTCAAATATTATGTTTTTTTTTTTATATTCTTCATTCATGTCTTATTTTTTAAATTATATTTTTAATACTAAAATTGTGTAGGAGACAATATGTATTTACTATTTACACTTAGCGTCATTATCTGTATTGTAATATCTAAAATCTAAAATAATTATTAAGTTAACATCTATTACAATTTACAATCGGTCGATTCAGATAAAATAATTTTTTAACATTTTTTGGTATATAATTTTCACAAAAGATTTTAAACCACAAAACATGAATTTGTGATTATATATTTAAAAATTAAATCATACAAAATTAACATATTTCTCGTGCATGGCGCGGGTCCATCAATCTAAAAGCGACATGTAAGATTCTCTGTGATGTGAATCTTTATTTATTGAATGACACGTGTTAGTTAGAATTCATGTAAACATTGTCTTTTGTATATATTATTTATATAGATATAGATGCATTGAGGCACGGGACATCACAGGACAAACGAACAACACATAACAATCTTTGAACAACACAAGTAAAATAATATTAATTTTAATATGACCCTTTTATAATATATATTAATATATAATATTATTAATATATGTAAGTATTAGGCAATATATAATATATTCTTCCTTCGATTTTTTTTATAATATATAGTATATATGATAGAATATTATTACTTTCATAATAATATTATTTATATTATTAACATGTATTATATATAATATTAACGTTTGAAAAAAATTAAATAACGTTAACGTGGGGTTTGGTGGGTAGAGAGAGGGAGGGAGGAGAGATAGAGAAAGAGGAGGGGAGGAGAGAGGGGGAGAGGGAGAGAGAGAGGGAGAGATGTAAGGATAATGGTGCGTTTGATTTACAAAAATTCGAGGGTGGACATCACAAGAATTTTTGTCTCACGCTTGATTTGAAAAGTGATGAGAGGATAGGACAAAAAATGGGGTGAGGGCGGGACAAAAACACGAATTTTGTCCCCATCAAACCATGGGACAACTTTTTGTCCTTGGACATACTAACAAAATATTAAAATTATTCTTACATCTCTCTCCTCTTTCTCCCCGTTCTCTTTCTCTCTCCCCCTCTTTATCTCTCCCCCTCTCTCCCCTCTCTCCTCTCTCTCCCTCTCTATCTCTCCCCTCTCTCTCCACTCTCTCTCTCTTTGTCTATATTCCTATATTAAATATATATATATATATATATATATATATATATTATAAAGAGTATTCGATAAATTTAATATTATTTTGTTTATGATGTCCATTATCCATCAAACAATGTCCAAGATAAAGAATTGTCATGCGACTCAAGGATTTATCCTGTCTTTGTCATGTGTCATGTGTTGTCCCGATACTTTTACAAATCAAACGCACCTTAAATGTCTTTTTTAGGTAGTTCAGTCCATAGGACAAAAAAGTTGTCCCATGATTTGGTGGGGTATAAAATTTTGGATTTTTGTCTTGTCCTCATCCTTTTTATCCTGTTCCCGATTTAAATCAAAAAGTGAACAAAAAATTTTGTATTATCTAATCCCTGAATTTTTACGAATCAAACACACCCTTGTTCCTTCAATTTTGAAAAGTTGTAACATTGATCGTTCGGTTCACAACCGTCAATGATCCAGTGAAAATTTCCTAGGTGATGTTTTAGCATGTGGTTCCACATCTTTCCTACAAATAGAGATCACCATGTAGTGAAAAAACCAAAATACAATTTTTAGCAAAAAAAAAAAACCAAAATACAAAATTTAAAAATAGAAATTAGTCTTATTACATAGAAGAAAAAAAAACATAAATTGGCAAAATTATTACACACAAGAAAAAACAAGAAATTGACAAAATTAAGCACCTTTTTTGGTGGCTTGCGCTGGGTACTGACAATCTACATAGATGAAAAAGCAAAAATTTAAGGTCCATGGACCATGGTGTTTGTTGAATTGAAGGCCCAATTGTTCGATAATGGCGTCATTATAGTGAGCAAAGGTTTATGCCCAATCTAGGGTTTAGAACAAGAATCCTCGTAACCTGATGTCGTAACCCACCATGGCGAACATGGATGTCGAATCCAACCGAGGCGGGCAGAGAGGAAGACAATCTCAATGGCGACGATGCTTCTAAGAAGCGAAGGTGGAGGACGAGAAGCCATCTCCAACGGTCCCGTGAAATTAGGTCCAAAATGTTTCTGGTCTTCCTTGGACATGTTCGATTACTTCTATAATTTTCTTCATGCTTGGTCTCCTTTTTCTCAATGTTAGCTAGTGAATCAAATCTATTAATTGTTTGGGGTTTTGTTTTATTTGTTATGTCAAGTAATGTAGTGTTGATGCATGTCATCGGATGATTGTTGATTAATTTAATAAGTGCACATGCATATAGGAGGTTGTAGGCATATTGCATAGTACTCGTACTATTATTTTTGGGGAACAATGCATTCTTTCATGTTTTTGGATGACATTGACATGCATGGTTGATCAATTGAAATTGGGGATATTCATCTGGACATTATGTTATCACTATTCACTTCTTATATGTGTTTAATCACTTATGCCCTGATGTTGATGTTATTATTATGTTCACTAATTATATTTGTGCCGAGTTATCAATCCCGGATAAGCGACGGAGCGGCCTGACCCAAACGCTTATCCTTGGGATAGCCACCCGGGACGACCGCTATTTTAGGCTAAAGGGAAACAGAGGGTAGAAGCGCAGGGTCCTGAAGCGAGAAGGGGGAGGGAGAGAGGGGGAGGAAGAAACAAAATAAAATAAGAGTGACCTACCCATTTAGTTTCTATGGCCCAACAAAACAAAAAACAAAAAGAGAAAACACATAATAATATTTGGGCCACATGGCCCAAATTCCGAAACCCCAACCCTATAATCCCTTGACATCTAAGTCCCACACTGCCTTTGATAATATGCCCGTGTTACTCGAAAATGAGCATGGCTTTGAGAGAGCAGAGACGGAAAAAAACCCTAGATCCAGGACGACACCTCCAACAGAGGCGCCGACGACTAGGTTCTTTCGAAATGGCTCGCTCGGAGGTTTTGTGGACTGAAATCGACCATATACACAGAGCGGCCCAAAACGACCGCTTACCGCTGCGGTGCGATTTCTGCGCAAAAAGGCGGCCGACGTCGCAACAAAAAACGCTCCTCCATGCCGCCCCGAGTAGTGGCCCCAGGCTCAGCACGATCGTGATCGCTTCTGCTATTGCGCCGCTATTCACGGCGATTTATACCCATTTCTCCATACCGATTTTGATTGATATTATTGAATATAATTGAGCACTTGCCCTGTTGTCTTCCTGAAAGTTGTACCTTCTTGCTTATAAATCTTTGGAACTTTAAGGTTCAATCCCGACCATAAACCGGAGCAACTTTGCAAGCGTAGTGTTGAGAGAAGACATCCATTGTCCTATGATTTTCCTTCTACATGTTTATGCCATCATTTGCATCGACTTCCTTCTTCTTGCAAATTTATCATGTACATACCATCTTTGGTGCAATCTTTCATTTTATCATGTTTGGCGTTTCTCTTGAAAATTTTCTGCAAGTGTGTATCGGTTATTTTAATGCATGGGTTGTGCAAAGCTTTTCGGTGCTGTCAAAATGTGATATGGCAATTAAGTTTCAATTATATCTACATGTTAGGATGAATCTGCAGGCCAGTTTTGACACATATTGATCACGGTGCATCATTTTTATTTACCATTGATTAAAGAGTCTCACCAAAATCTATGGCTTTCTTTGATTTTTTTCTTGTCTAGGTCATTGTGGCCATATTCCTTGCTTCTTTGATTTTTCATGTCTAGATCATTGAGTAAATGAAGGAACATGCCTCCAACCCCAAGCTCCGGTTTGTCATAGGAATCGAGTTACGGGTCGTGGTTTTGTGGAGACACGCAGCAGACGACGGCGCACCAAGATCCACCGTCACAACCGTGATAACGGAAGCCACCCAAACACTGCTCCGCCGCCGGCAGCACCACCGTGATTTCGTGCCTCACGCCCGTCAAGTCCCTACCACCGCGACCAGAGATCAACTGTGGATCAGAAAGATCCTGCCATCTGTTGCCAATCACGTCCAGATAGGGACCGCGCTCACCGCCCCGCGCGTTCGGGGCCTACGCCACGTGACCACCAGCCGCCAACCCACAAATCTGCGTATATGATTTCCACTCCTCTTCAACCAACAAAACCTCTAGCGACAAACATACCTCTTGGCTGAGATTTGGGTTTAGAATAGATGCACTTTGTTTTTCAGATGATGGTGGCGACAAGTGAAGAGTATGCACCAAAAGAAGGGAAAAATCGATGATAGTCTAGGGTGTACTTAGGTAGAGACTCTTTGATCCACTGACTTATGAAGTACCATGAGCAATATGTTATCGCTCATGCTAGGAACTCCATGGAACGAGATGCAAATTCATTGTCGTTAAATGTTTAAGTCAGGGCTCAAACAGTCCCATCTAAGTATGTTGTCTCATTAATGGATTGGATGATGTACAAAGAATAACCACAACCTGAATTCTCTAATTCTTACTGACTTAACATGAGTTGTTTGTGTGGCAGTATGAGCATATAATGTTCTGGAATTGATTAAGAATGGCCATCGTAGCACGATAAAAGATTGTGCAGAGGAATCCATTCTTTAGCAGAATCATGGCATGCTAAAAGCAGAGCTTCTTCATCATCCCGGAGAGTGATGGATCTGATGATGATTTTAGATTCTGTAAATTGTGGATCACTATTCTTCCCTTGCCATATGAGATAAATTGAAACCTGATGCGAACAAAGCATTAGGCGGGATTTTGGTCGAGAGCGTCATGGGAGGAAAAAGTCAGCTAGGTGGGAGATTGTGTGGTAAGGCAGTGCCGTAGTTCTGAGATTGAGTACTATAGTTAATTTTGGATATTATTGTGTTTTAAGATCCAAAATGTTTTTGTTTACTGACTAGCACGTTTTATTTTTCGCTAGTAACGATATTTTAGATTTTGACTTTGTATTGGCTCTAATTAAATTTCCGTGTGTGATCAACCGAAATGACACCGTATCATCCAAGTTAAAGAGAATGACTAATTTGAGTTTTCTTATGCAAACTCTCATTTCTATATATACTCGATGTTAGAGTTACACTGGTTAGAAGTTAGTGTAGAGCAGTATGTTCTTGGGGTACTTGTGGGACGCGTGGTTATGTTGTTTTTTAACTGAAATGTTTCTACAGTGCTGCATGATGGTTACATAGTCTTCCAAAATTCAAATAATAGATCAAGTGAGAGCGTAAAAAACAAATTAAGGACACATCATATTTATACTGATACATTTATTCAAGTTTTGATGTATATATAATACGTATCCAGTCACATCCGATTTATATGCTTTGTCCATTAAGTATTTGTATACTGGGTGTTAGGAAAACATTTTTCCAAAACACAATGTAGTTAAAGTGAGATTCATCTTAATGACTCTAAAAATTAGAAAGGAAAAAATGTCCATTCATATATTGTTTTTCTTGAGCTAAAGAACCCATCACCATTTCCGTTATAATTTGCCTCGTTACGAAATATGCAATACGGGTTCAAAGTTCATACAACGTCAGAAACTACGATTGTTTCGTCTCTTATTAGTTTTCACCACATTTGTCGAGAGATGAAGACATGGGAATCTTCTTTTTTTCATTTTTCATCTCCGGAGCTGAGGACTAATGTGTGAGAGGATGAATACGAGCGGTCCAAAAAAGACTATATCAAGTTTTTCATAGACACTTTGCTCAAAACCGGGGACTAGTGTGATTGGGAGGATGAGCAAGTTGAGACGTTGGGTCTACGGATGTAATCCACTTAGGCCCTAACCAGTGATGTAACCGAGAAGTATATGAGCGAGGTTTTAAGCCTAGATGTAGCCCATTCGAGGTCAACCAATAAGATGGCCAGAAGTTTTAGAAGACTTCGCTTTCCGAGCACTGTAGTGGGAAGGATGGGACTGGAGAGAAAGTTATAGAGAAAAGTGGTCAACGAAAATAGGGATGGCTTCACCCAACAAAGGGGAGAAGCGATATTTTTTGGAGTATTAATTGTTGTATATGTAGGGGGAAAGGGAGAAGACAGAAATGTTTCATGAGCGACTATCTCGCTAATTCGTAGAGATCAATATACGGTTTCTTTGAGGTTAAAAGTGTTCTTGTGAATAAGATAGTGTTCCTTGTAGATTTCTTTTATTTGTTTGAGAATTTGTGTACAACATTGGCGTCCTCCGTGGGGGCCGAAAATATTCCCGGTCCCTGTGTAATTTCGAAGAAGAGGGATCGAAGCCTGCAGGAGAAGAACTATCTTGGCTGGTAGTGAGAGTCGAAGGCGGTCAAGAGAGCGCGTGAATAGCGAGGGCCGGGGAGAGATGTTAGCGACAGGAGCGCTCAGGTAGAGAAAAAGTTGGGGAAAAGCCAAGGTGGAGAGGTCAGGTAGGAAGCGAGGGAGGAGAGAGGTTTCTCTCAAGGTGAAAGTAGTGATTGGTTTGAGGAAATGAAGCTGTTCGCCCGAGGAGGAATCCAAGACCCAAATTAGAAAGTCAAATAGGCCCAGGTCGAGGAATCGAAGCTGGAAGGCGAAGAGCGATTCTTATCCAAGGCGAATATGTCTTGACAAGTGAGATCGGTGCAACCATGGTTTGAGAAGGCGTTAATGGAAATCGTTCCAGAAGCGAATCTAGTGAGAGAGATAGAAGAATATAAACGACCGACCCGAGAGTGAGGATGTCTCGCTGCTAATGAAAGTGATATATGAGCTTTATGCGCACAATTTTGGTTTTTAGATGAGGTGTGTGATGGTTCTCCAGATTCATAAGAAACACCTCCTTTAATGTCAGGGTGATGGTCTCGAGCATCTTGTCGAGGTTATGCCAAGTTTTTCAGCATGTCTGGCCCGAACTCAGGTGGTTTTCTCAATACCACAGAGATCGGTTTATTTGGAATGACTTCTGACCGAAAATTTCTATCTAATTTGGTTGCTTAGAATGATAGGGAAGATTTCGCCGCTGGGATAATCTTTAAATCAGGAGAAAAATGATCACTTTGAGTATGTGGATAAGTTTACTACGAGATATAGTGAATATTGTAGATTTTGGGAGCTCGCAGGCTCTACATTCCAGATGGTAATGAGAAGTAGGCTTTTCTAGACCTGTCAGAACCGGTTGACATAGATGATCTTAGGAAGCGGCGTGTGCATCGCTGGAGGAAGCGAGAGAGGCAAAAGGGAAGGAGAGGTGGATAATGGTAAAGAAAGGAGAACAAATCAAAATGTTGGGAGGAGATTGACGATGTAATTGAGGTACTACTTGATATTGCATTTAGCTATTACACAAAGTATACCATGACTCTTCTCAATACTACAGAAAGTAAATCGTGAGCGAGGTGTGCCATGCAGGCTTAGTGAGTATCCTCTTCGAACTACTGCACAGAAGTCAACCGATAGGAAGAAAGGCCGTACGTTTCTTATCTGGATGGGTCATACTACCAAAGCAAGTGAATGGAAAAGATCAAATCCGGAATGGTACAGATGGGAAACTTACTGATTAGGTGCATATGGGGAGGGGACCGAAGAAGGGGAGGGTATGGAGTGCGAAGGAATCGGGAAGAGGAAGAGAGTGTGAGGGAGAGGAAATGGGATCAGAGAGAAGATCGTAAGAGAATGAGGAATAGAAAGATAACAAATTAAGATCATAAGTAAAAAATAACTCTCGAGTGGGAGGTGTTGTAAATACAATCTCAGTTGAAGAGTTTTTACAGAGGTGTAACTAGTTCGACGTTAGAGAAGGAGACATCTCCCGAGATCAAGAAGTTAGTGTATTTTCGGTCATGCAAAATCGGGTAAAATCATCGTTCCATAACCTTCATCGATGACGATTTTGTGAGGGTACTGTCCAAATCGAGATTGATCCCAAGGTTACTTCTTGGTGGAGCCGGGAAACTTTACGGCGAGGAAGACTTAGTAGATCAAGGGAGTTAATAGCACATCTTTGTACTTTAAGTTTAAAAGGTTGGGAATATGAGGAGTGAAATCAAGGAGTTCGAACTTGAGTGGATTTTCTGGGAGCATTTAGGCTTCGGGGGTATATTGAGTGCTAACTAAGTCGTAATGGCGTAGTTTCTCAACTATGAGGTGAAATTTATTATCGTGGATGCTCGGTAGCGCATATAATTTGAATTCTCCCGGGGCGATCCGGTTTGAAAGCGACTTGTCGCGATAGTATCCCACCTCATATAACCATGAAGTTTCATTGTAGTACGGGTAAGCTGTCTCGTGTGGCTGGTAGAAGGAAGCTTCCTGGGAGTGCTATGTAGACGCTTAAAGTTGAATTACAAAGAAAGTGAATGGCTAGTTTGAAAATAAACGGATCAAAAACGGAGGGGAAAATGCAAGTGGCTTGGTGGGAACATTAGTTAGTTAGATCTAAGTAGTACATGGACGAGTTGCGCTCCAGATCGGTCGTGATCAAAGAAATTTAAAATTGGGAGAAGAGAGGAGGCAAATACACACATTGGAACACAACTTGCAGCTGATGTCGAAGAAGCAATAACCAGAGTTATGGAGGAATTCCCACTCTCTTTGCACGTAGTAGCTGAGATAGCGCGTGGGCCTCAGGTCATGTGTCATAAACTTTCCCTTTGCACGGCCAACTGATCTCGAAAAAGAGAAAGGTGGGGGAGGAGAGGGAAGGTACAGTAGGAAGAGCTGGTCATGAGAAACTTTATTCGGGAGGTGAAGTATACCACTTGGCTTCTAATGTTGTTTGGGTGAAGTTAAATCCAAATGTAGAGGGCTATGGTATTGATATACTGATTTAAATAGTATGCCCTAAAGTTCTATCCCCGCGCGAGATTGATCAGTCCAGGATGGAGCGTCGAGGATATCAATTCTTAATCTATCGATGCATACTAAAGCAACCATCAGAATGTATGCACCCGATGAAGTGGACAGCCTTAATGTCAACAGGTAACTATTGCTATAAGGTTATACCATTCGGTTCTAAGAATGCGGGCTCTTCCGAGAAGGTTGATGAATAAGGTTTTGAGGCCTGATCGGAATAAATAAACATGGAGGTTTAGGTGGACGATATCGTCGGTAAAAACGAGTAGCCAAGTATACATGCGGGAAGATGTAAAGAGAAATTTTCATCAAGTCAGAAAGTCACATGTGACTTAATCGGTAGTAAATTGATCGCTAGAAGTTTCTTGGATTTATGTTGACAAGCCAGGATCGAGGTGGATCGACAAGCTTAGGCCATCATCCAGATAAGAACACGAAGCTTTGGAAGTGCGAAGAAGTCGCGAGTGATTAAGCTCTCTTTATCCCAGTTCTTGAGGTCGAACGAGAAGCCTGGCCTATTCAGAAAGCCAACAGCAAATGGAGTCCCTGAGAAGCAGCGTTTCAAAGACTTCAAAGTCTCTCCCAAGCTCCCCACCATTCTGGATTAACCACCAAGTTGAAAAGGAACCTTTGCTATACTTGTCGGTGACTGTAGATGCTCCGTGAGTGAAATCCTTTACGGGAAGTTGAGAAGAGGTAAATTCTCTGTGTAATCTCAGTCGAGAACTACATGAGGCGGTAACGAATATCAGAATTGGGAGGTTGGCATTGCTTTAATCATTGAAGCCATGAGATTACTAGTGTATATACGAGCCACTCGGATAGTAATAAAACCGACCATCCTATCAGTGTCACAAGCCCGAGGTTGGTAGGAAGGATGATCGTAGTTCCGTGGAGTGTCGAGTTTGGGATCGAGTATGAACCAGAAGACTATATAAACTTGGTCTATTACATTATTGTTGTTTGTATATATACTCCACCCATACGGGAGTTTTATATTATATATTATTTCACGTATGATATTAGCCATTTTTTTTTACTATTTACCATAAATATTATAATCAAACACATTTAACGGGAAATAATTATAATAAAATAAGGATACTGACACTTAATTTTTTATAATGGGCCATCATAGTCAATAAGAATTCGAGTGTCACCTTGACCGCAACGGCACCACAGCAAAGCACAGTCAGTGGAAATGTGTCAAGCCAATTTGGAAGGCTTTAATGCTACAGGTCCATAGAAGATCATTGATTAGAGACGGTGTTCATATACAACCGATCCAAAGAAAATCATCAAAAATGTCCAAACGAAACCGATGTTAGGTTTCTTTGGACCTGTTTTATGTAAACCAACGGACGGATTCCGGATCCTTCGTTTTAAATCAAACCAAACCAAACGCGAAACCACATATATAATATTTAATATATATTTATTCTATTTTTATTATTCTTGATTTTTTATTTGTTTATTTTTCTAATAATACTTATTAATTTGATTTAACATAATTTTTTGCAATTTTTAACAATGTTCTAAATAAAATTGAGTACTTGTTAACTTGTAAAATTTTAATTCTTTAGTATAATCAATATGTTATATTTATTAATTTTTTATTGGACTTATTTTTAATCATTATGTTAGGATCGAACCATCAATCGATCCAAACCACATTATCGCATAGTATTCGATGCGGATTTTTTTTTGAAAGTTAAGTCGATCCAAAAAAAATCGACCAACAGCATGTTTTTTTATCTTTGGATTGGAAAATTTTCACATCTCAAAGCATCCACGCACACTAACTAGAGCAATTCATTCTTTGATGATGGCGCTTTTACGCTCGTGGTTAAATCACATATTTGCTCTTAAAAAGTCAAAAGTGTAACATCTACAATTATATTTGTGTTTATTAAATAATTGGAATGATTAATTAGTTAACTATTTTTATTTGATTATTTATTTTACGAAAAGTAACACCTACGTTATAAGAGTATATACATACTTTTTCAAGGTGAAAAATTATTGTAAACAATATTGTTTAATGTTTAATTGTTAAATAAATATTTTTTTCCAAATTGATAATCGATTTTTTAAAGGTTAAAGTAATAATTGGTCCTTAGGTGACACATGCTCCTTTGGTCCATGCATAAAAAAAAATCAAAATGTATTCCTACGGCAATCGTTACCCATTTAGTCCTTCCCATCACTTTTGTCATCTCTAATGATCCATTAATCTTAGATTTTTTTAAAGAAGCTGATCAAACCGAACCGAACAGCATGTTCTTGGGATCTTTGGATCGGAAGACTTTTTACCTCAAAATTGATCCTGAACATCCCTACTGGAGTAATTACCCATTCTCGAAATGTTAATGTAACATCCTAAATTTTAATATAGTCTTTTTAATAAAAAGACTAAGCAAATCGAAGGGTTGAAGTAGAAATTGGTAGTATAAGAATTTATTGGAATTATAAAAAAATGGAAAATAAAATAAAAGAGGAATAGAAAACACAAGTTTTTCACGTAAAGGTGATCCTTTTGGCAAAGTTAATTAATATGAATAAAAGCACATCTGGGCCCAGTGAGTTCCATTGAAATTGGCTTAGTCAGTACAATAGCTACAAATGAGGTTTTGTGAGAGCACAACACACTGAAATATAGCTAGTTGATGCCGGGCTAGCTCGTAATAGAAAGGGGTGTATTTTGGGTAGCTGTGTGGGGGAGGAAAATAATGACTTTTCGCTTACTTGATGGACTACGAGTTCAAAAAATAGAGTCGATCTTAGAACACTTTTCGAGATTTTCGAGGTGTACAAGAATTGAAAAAATACTTGATTACGACACTTTAATGGTACAATTAATTTTAAGGTCTTGATTCATGATTCGAGGTTAAAAAAAAGAAACTAAGAAATATTTTTATGTTGTTGAAGGACACATAAATCAAATTGTATTCTTATATGATTTCCACTGGTCCTCTATACATGTTCTCCACCTTGCCTAAGGAAAACCATTTTTTTTTGGAATCAAAGTCACATGTTCACGATGAATGTTTCATCCTAATAGGTGTTTTGATTTATTTTATTTGAACTTTAATTCATTATGTTAAAATTATGTGGGCAAATCTCACTTTAATTATTGTTAAAAATATGTTGATTTTGGAGTTTGGGTTGACGGACATGTTAGGGATGATATAGTGTTGTCATTAGCACGACATAATATTATTGTTAATGATGGCAGAGTTTGAAAACCTTGATAGTTATAGGGGATGACATATTTGCATCGCGGGAGTTTGGTCGTCACCTTCGCGGAAGGATGCGTATACTTTCCTATTCTAAGGAATATGAGGGATATCAATTATAAAATATTCACTCTGGACGGAATATTGCGAAACCTCCATGCGGTATGGGAAGGCAGTGGGGACGATCATTGCATGGATATTGAGCTCATAGACCAGTGGACGGTGATTCAAATGTTCAGGGGAACCAAATAGTCAAGTCGTGATTCGCGGGAATCACCGAGTCATGTTCATGAGTTAGATGGCTGGGAGTTTACATGGTGAATGGATTAAAGTAACGAGATGCGACCATAGTTGAGTTTAGTGAGTTTGTGGTTTAAATGTTTGATATTGATTTTTTTTATGTTATTATTTTGGAGGTTTATTATATTTATTATTTTTAAAATCAGGTTAACATGGATGATTTTTCCATTTACGCGTCGCCGCCGAGAACACTATTTTCTAAAACCCTTTAGAACTTGTTTTTATTCACCGAATTATTTCTCGTAAAGTGTTTTTTGCTCGAGAGCACCGAGGAATTAATCCAAAGCAACGAAGAAGCTTGAAGACTTCTAGTGAATTTTTTCTTAGTTAATTCCTGGGTAGTTTCAGATTTGTATTCGCTGAATAAAGAGGCATTATAAGTATAAATGTTTGATTATTTATTGACGGGTTATTAGGAGTACGCCTGGGCTTTTGAGGTAAATGAATTTATTTTGCAAGGATTCATTAACATAGTATATATTATTTTTCGATATTTATTTTAGACTTTTTAATTTTTTATAATTCCACTTTATTTTGGCTATATTTTTTTATTATGTTTTATTGCTGGGTTACTAACGTGACTGTTCGTATGTTAGGCTTTACTCCACTTCCGTGGTAAATCACATGTTGCTCTTAAAAAATCAAAGAAGTGTAACATCCTAATAATTATATTTGTGTTTATTAAATAGGTAGAAATACATTAGTTAATATTTATTTTTATTTTAGTTATTTGATTTATCTTTTTTACAGGGTGGTGGGAATTGCATTATAAGAGTATACACACTTTCAGGAGATAATCAGGGTTGAGAACTCCCCTTCGAGTAGAAATTGCAGAGCAACTATTTTCGGTACGCACTCGCATAAATCTCCGGTCCGGATGGTGGTTTAAATCACTGCTTTACCAAAGATTTCTGGGATATTTGGAGTAAAGATATTTTCACGGCTTGTTGCTATTTGAACAGAATTGTAACTTTCCATCAACCTTAGTGATATAAATATTATTTTTAATTCCTAAGTTAATGAATTTCTAGGTGAAGCACTGGCACCTATATCCTAGAGTAATGTTCTATATAAAATAATGGCAAAAGTCCTTAGCTAACAAAGAAAAAAATTATTGCCAAAGGGTATCTCGTACGAGGCAACGCCAGTAGAAGGAAAGACTATCTGGATAATGTGTTCATGCTTTTGAAATTATCCACCATATGAGAGAAATCCAAAACAAAGGGAGTTGGGGAGGTGAAGTGGCTTTTTTGAAAATAGATAATCGTAAATAAGCTTGCTGACAGAGGACCAGCTTTTCTCCTGCTATGATGAGAAGATGGGTTTGAGCATAGATGGGTCAGATGGATTATGATGTGTGTTTCCTTTATTTGCTACCGGTTCCGGTTAATGAGATTACGTGGACCAAATTGTTCAAGAGAAGCTGAGGCAGGAAGATCCTCTCATTATCTCTGTTTTCTGTGCTCGTGGCATGCTTCCCAATCAGATAGGCGAGAGGAGGTGACATTCAGTATTTAATTTTCGGGGGTGCTCTTCTGTTAGTCACCTTTTGCTGAGATGATAGTACCTTTTTAGAGCTAGGTGAACGTGAATGTAATGTGATGATGGAATCCTTGCTACTTTTGAAGCTAGACGTCAAGGTTAATTTTTAAATCTAAGATTTTTTACGTAGGAATGGGATTGATGGTACTTTTTGACTTTATCTAATATGTTAGGAGTCGGACTGCTTGGGTCGTGGAAAATTTAGGACTCCTTCATTAATTGTTAAGAAAAAAGAAAAGTCTACTTTAATTATACGAGAGAAAGTGTGGTTAAATTACTACTTGGAGTGACAGTACATCTCTCCAAAAATCGTGAGAAAGTTCCAGTAATATGTGGCTCTAAGCGATTCCAAATTTATGCATGAAAAGTCTTCCCCTGCCACATCCTTCATATGCAATAGATTGAAAGGATAAATGAACTCTTTTTGAGTGGGATCCAAGAAGGAAGATCGCATGGCATTAATTGGTTGAAATACGATAAGTTATTCATGGGGGAAGAATTGGTGGCATACCCCACGGAAATGGGGAGTTTTTAATTTGGCAATGCTAGGGAAGCTGGTTGAATGAGTGTTTCTAACCGAGGTTATGGTCTCAAGTATTTTCCCAAAGCTAAATACTATCCTAGGTCGTTTCTTGGATTCGATTCTTGGTAAAAATCAAATTTTATTTGGCGAGCATCTGGTCCATGTCTTGTTGAATGACAGGGTTCTAGACGGAGAATTGGCAATGGACAATCTCTATCCAAACGAGGCTGGATTGCAAATTGTCAAAGGCCGTCACTTATTTCAAATAATAAACTGGCTGGATCGTGGATGTGATTTATTATGCTCCAAAGACGGAACGAAGATTTTCAGGTGTCGTTTTACTCCTTATGTCTTTGCCATTATACTTGCCCGCCTTAGTTGATGAAGTAGGGAGGACATGCGCATATGGAGATATAGTAAGGACACTTTTACATCTGCTTCCATTCATAGACTTGGGGACGAATCACTTATTAACACGGCTCATCCGAAACACGACGGAGATCGACGGGTATTGGACTATGGAAGTGCCCCCAAAGCGAAGTCCGCTTCATTTGGGCGCGCATGCAGGAGAAGGTTCTTCCCCCTTAGAATAAACACTGCAGAGGCGTGGAGGAGAAATTGTACAAGTTTGTGTTAGATGCGAAAACAGGTCTTGAGTCTGAGTGTAGAATTTCTGGGTGACAAGAGTAGAGATATTTTGATTCAAGTCAGGTATTGACTGCTCATTGATCCGTTCTTAACTAAAGTGAACTCTTTCTCGAAGTTATATTTCTTAGTGATAGTGTTATTGGCTCAAATAAAAGGGCGGATTTTGTGATGATGTTGTAGAAGCATGGGTATGGCGGGAACAAAAAAATTGCGGGAACAATGAGATATGACTGGGAACTGCAAGTCAATCACTAAAAGAGATGCTGTCGAGTTGGATTTTAGCTAGGTATGAAACCCCATTGGGTGGCTGTTGGTCATGGAATTACCCAAGCTGTGATGGTCATCTCGCACTTTGGGCTTTGGAATGCATATTGACGCACTTCGGAGCCATAAATTACTCGGGTTTGGCATGTGCATCCGTGATCGTGAGGACAAGTTTGTTCAAGCTAAAACAATATGGGTATAATCAAAGTTGGAAGTGGAGATGGGGAAGAATGGGGGTCTTGTTTGCCATTAATGGTATAAGCGGGGTTTCACCAACGCCCTTTACAAGTCAGATAAGAAAGGGGTGGTGGACGAGTTATCATCAAAAGAAAATATTCTTTTGAGTTTGGTATCATTGTCAAATTGTTGAGAGGTCTTATTACTTTATAAACTTTTCAACAAGTTTATTAGGAGGCAAGCAAACAAAGTGGCTCTTTCTTTGGCTATGTTGTCAGATCCTAGATCTCGTTGTTTTTCGTCTCCCAGTTTATTGCTGACACTATTATGAATGAATTTGCCAGTAATTTGGCTTTTATCAAATAAATAAATTTTGTAACAATATTTTAAATGTTATTAATTTTTATATAATTTTTTTCACAGACTAGTAAACAATATTTTACAGGTAAAGTAACATTTATCCATGAATGACACAATTTTCTTTAGTCAACTATACGCAAAAAAATAATCAAAGATACTCATCGAGCGATGCGTTACCAGTGGTTTCCTCGTACCTTGTTTCTCTATGATCGAGAACGGAGGAGTCAGCTTCCCACATGTGGACTAAGCGCAGCCAGTGGCACTAGAGCGAGCGTTAGGTTAACGTAATAATCCGGTCTCACCATGTGACAATGACTTCATGTAATTCTATATGAGCACCACTCTAGTGTGACAAGCGTAACGGGAGGATCAATGGACTCACGATTGCATATACTGCTTTCTTTTTTAATAGTTTAAGTATAAAGACTAAACAAGAATTTGTCATCTATGCAGACCAAATCATTACTTTAACCCCTTCTAAATCAGGATGTTTGGAAGAAAAATTATATCCCAGGTGTTTATCTCAACCTTAGTTTTTTTAGAGATAAAAGGATTAAATTTATAAAGGATTAAGAGTATTTATAGTAATTACTAGAGTTTGTTATGGTCAACAAATTTTTAAAAGTTAAAAAAGAAAATCGCGAGACCAACCCGTTCCCAATGTTCGAAGTGCATTAAAAGTACACTAACCACCGGACCAAAAACCTGGCGGTATCAAGCATTATCATGCAACGTAATTTAAAGGTTACAAAAGCATAACACCATTTACCTCTGACCTTCGGACGGGTCGAAAGATCCTAGTCCCATTAATGTGGGTTCATGCACCCTTGGCATGGTTCTTGGTCGTTCTTCTTAGAACATCTCAAAGAACTTTTAGAATGTTTTTTGATCGAGGGACAAGTTATTTGATAACTAGGATTCAAATGGTAATTTTGCAAGTTCAAAAAGTTGTCAAAATGAATCAGAAACGAACAGGCAGGTAGGCTCTGAACTGCTGGTAGGTGAGGAAGGCAGTAAACATCAATAGTTGCTTTGATTTTCGCAGATGTCATGCCCAGAGTGGGGTGTGGTGCTTAGGATTGGAACCATGCTCCTTGGACTAAGGTGGTGGTGCAGGTGGATGAGGTAGAGATGAATCGCTTCCACCGATTCTCTTTAAAAATGGTAGATTATGATTTGCAAAATAAAAAAGAGAAGCTGAATGAGCTTTAAATTTTTTTATTTTGCAGCAAGGTTCTTGGATCCGAAGTTAAATCAATTGATCGTAGGGTTTTTATATAAAGGGAAGTCTATCCAATGTAGATATGATAAAAGAACAATTTAATTGATGTGGTGTCTTTTGATCGGCATTAGGTTGGGTAAAAGTTATCAAAAATTATTAGAGGTTCGAGAGAATTCTTCATAAAATACTGCAATAAACAAACATGAAAATTGTTTGCGGGGACCCCACAGCTTCCATGTGTCGAAAGCAAAGGCTGTCAACAAAGTGAAAAAGTGATCCAACTGAATTATTGGCTATGTATTTATATTTTTTTCCATTTTGTTTCTTGTTTTTAAAAAGTGTATTCAATGTTTCTATATAAATTTTTGAAAATAGCAAAAGAATAAAAACTCAACATAACAATTTCATAATTATTTCACACCGAAAATGAAAGCAAAGCAAATATGCCTCAAAAGATCAATCATCTTAAAGAGTCATTACATTGTGAATTACATGGAGAATCACGTATTTAATGGGTCTCACATAAAAATCTAATACAATAACATAGATTATGTCGTAGAGTGTGATAAAAGTGTATGTTTTTTTCCCCTTCACACTTATCCAAATGTACAACACTCTCATGACTTTATATGTGAATTAACCCAATATAGGTGTCCTTGTTTTGTTTAGGTCTTTCTTATTATAAATTGGTAATTAGACCACCACCATTTCTTTATCAAACGGTAGAATATTCACAAAACGATTATAAATGCATACTTATATTCGAAAAAGTCTTTCAACAAATGGACGGGTACGAGCTATATTAAGAAATTTCACGATTCCTCAGTTAATTTAATGAGCAAGTTTTTGATATGAACCAATGGATAAAGAGAGAACATTTAAGAATAATTTATTATTTAATATATCAATCTTCTTCATTTATAGTTATGTCTTTTTTTTTTATTAGTTATGAACTTAAATAAACAAAATAATATTTCACATGCTGCTCGAGACGCCACACGTGCTCCACGATGATCCAACACACACGCTGCTTAACAAGATTTCCAACTTTACATTTGCAAGTGGGTCTAACCCAACACATGAAGTTCAACTCCGGGCTAGAATTATGGATAGTAATGCTGAAAATATTATATATGTACTTAAAATTAACTATAAAATTTACATATTTAACATATATGAAGTTTAGTTGGTCTCAATTAGTGAATCACCACATAACCAATTATCTTCTGAAAATTCAATATTTAAAAATTAGAATGAGCTTTCAAAAAATACGTGATAAGCACAAGATGGAATCCCAAAGAGAATCCCTCTAGACCACGATATAAGAAACAAAACCCTAAAAAACACCTGAAATAGAAATATATTGTAATGAAGCATCAGAAATAATATTCACAAATTTCCAAAAACACTTATTTCATATTATGGCAAGTGTGCCTCATTTGTTTTTTTATATTGTATGATCAAGGAAGAATATTTTTAATTGATATGCACTGGAAAATGACCGTGACAATGTTATATTTTGTTTACCTAATCGCCGCTCCCAAACCCAAACCTACCCATTGTTATATATAACTATAACAATATTCTCAATGTTTACATAGGAAATGAATTTGCTTTGATGGAAGTGTTTCATTCTATATAAAACAATAATTTCATAAAATTACGTAACACTTCACCCGTTTTTATATATTTTCGTAGTTCATTCTCTTCACTTCTCCAGCTTAAAAGTTCAGCGCAGAAATTGATCACATGTTCTTTTTTTTTTTAAAAAAAAGAAAGAAATAAATTATACCTTCTGTCTATTTTTCGGGGAAATTAAGTAGATTAATTAATGAGTCTAGGAACTCGAAGAGAGGTTAAAAAGTGTTGACTAAATCAGTTCTTCTGAAACTATTTCAGTATAGAGATTGCTCAAACTATTATCACCCAAAAGTCCTTTGACGTGGCATATCTATTTTTTTCACTGACGTCAAAGGCGACCAATCGAGACCGACGCCTCCAACAAGTCAGTCGTAATGACGCCATCAAAGATAAAATAAAAATGAAAATAAAAACACCGATAAGCAATAATAAGATGTCAAAATACAACACAAAACTTAGACCAATAACATTCATCAAATTGCATAGAAGTTTTTTTTAACCTTGTAATAACATTAATGTTAGTGGTTCTCCTTATACTTACATATAATTTTTTTTAACAAGTTCCTTTAAATCGTTTGGTAACTTTTTTTTAATTTTTATACAAGGTATTTCTTACCACTGTAATACCTGATGAATATCTATTGCATATAAATTGTTAGTCGCTACATTTTATGACTTCAGATATTATTTGCTACTTACATTATCAGATTTTTTTATTGCTATTTGTCACACATTTCAACAGAGTAAAAATAAAATAAATATATCACGTATCCAAAAGACCTCCATTGATAAATAGTTTCGCAACAACCTAAACCGAAGAAATGTTTCTAAAATGAACAGGTCACAAAAGCCGCAGAGGTACATGATCAGACTGAATATATAAGTTGTCAGCGCTCACGCTCATTTTATGCTCGAATTGTTCTTCAACTTGCTTGAAGAAACATTAAACGTAGTGTTATATGAAGAAGTTTTATTCTCTGGTCCAACATCCTAATTTGCTTAATCTCACGAGAACGTCAAAGCAAGAGATGAACAATAAATAGAACCAGATTATGGTTTGACGACAATATTGTATTCGCCCTCCAGATCCTAATAAATCAAAGCCGGACGAGTTCCCAGGTTCAACCTTGGCCACATAGCGGGAAAAATCTCAATCCTTCAATCTTTAATACGCGCAAGTATTCACCCAGAGTAGTGAACTGAGTCTTCTCTTCGTGGCTTTCTCCTTTTATAATACGATCCATATTCTTTAAGCTTTAAGAGATTCGGATTTATCTCCTCATTCTCCTAAATCTTCAGAAATACGATTTCCTTAATTTGATGTGGATTTATCTCTTTTAACCTGGATAGGTTATTTGAGATAATATCTGGATTTATTAACGATAATATCGATATCTATCCTTCCCACCTTTATTGGACGCAATATCCAAGTTCAAAGGTCGATTTTACCACAAGCAAAGATAAGCTCCTCAAGCTGATTAGGCAAAGCATAAAGCTTTTCATGATAAGAGCGTAGTTGGTTTTAAAACTATTTGGGAGAATCTCATGTTTGAGACGAGGTTCTCCTCTACCAGAGTCTTAATGACCGCATCTTAAAAGTCTTTCAGCTAATCGCTCAACTCAGTGACCGAGCTAAGAAGCTTAGTCTCTTTCTTTTAGCCTTTCAAGTCGTTAAAGACGTTGGCAGCTTCACACTCCGGTCTCACATATATCTTTACTCCGGTGAACACCTGAGGCCGTGTTCACGCTGAAAACAAGTAGCTTGACACTTTGACCCAGAGGTCAATCCCCCAGCTTGGAGCTTTTGAATGCGTGGAAGCTTCATCAGTGAGGCAGTTTGAAGCCGAGACGGATGTAGTCATCTCAGTTTTGCATCGGGACCAAAGTTTCTGGTTTCGAGATGAAGAGATATTGCTCGTCATTGTTTACCTCCTTTAGGTTCGGCATTTCACTTTAACTGATGATTCAGCTCATAACTTTTTTAGGTTTTAAGGGTTTTTTTTTATGTTCTAAAGATTTGACCTCTCTCAACTCATTTTCATTTTAGCCTTTAACTTTAGGTTTTTAGTTTTTTATTATGGGTTGACATAACATTAGTATTTCATTCTAATATCCCAAGTTAAACGTAAAGTCGAATGAAGTCCTAGGTTCAACCCATACGATGATCTCAACCTTCAATTCGATCGAATGAAGCGAGAAGGGACTCTTCCATAATCTCGGGGTCAAGGTTCCCAAACGCTTAAGGAGATTCTAGGCAGTGAAAGATTTATATTTGGGTCTCTCTTCATGATAGATCTCAAGATCTTTAAGAGATCGGATTTATTTTTATCTCTAAATATTATCAGAGCATAGATTTCCTTTAATCTGAGGGATTTATCTATTTTAACCGGGATAAGAGTTATTTGAGACAATATCGATTATTAAAGATAGATATGATCTCCTTAATATGAGAGACGATCTATTCAAACCGAGAAAGTTATTTCAGATAATATCATGGTTATTAAAGATAGATATGATTCCTTTCAATCTGAGGGATTTATCTTTTTAATCCTGGAGGCAAGGTTATTTCGAGATAATATCGGATTATTAAAGATATTATTTAAGTTTTTATCCTTCCTACCTTTATTGGATCGTGATTCAAACTCATGGTCGATTTTACCCTAAAGCCAAAAGACACCCTTTGAAGATTTCATTAACTGAGGCTATAGATAGAAGCTTGATGGAAATAGATGCTGAATTTGCCTATGCTCATGACCAACCAAATTGATGAAGGTGACTATACGAACGACAATTATAAATTTCCCATTTTCTCAACTTACCATGAGGCCATAAAGTCAAGAACTTCAAGCTTCAGTTAAAGTTGAAGTAACCCTACAACAGTGGCATCCAAATCCACCAATTATATTCTCCCACTCCTCTAACACTATTTATCAAAATAACGTATTGAGCTGCCAGAAAGTATGAGCAAAACCATAAACCAATCAATGCACTCTCCAACGAGTCTTTCTCTAATTTCAGGAGTGCCAGCAGCATTACGTTCTTCTAACGCACAGCTGAACAAAATCAAAATTGGAGTGAAACTTCACTATTACTAATATATTTTTCACATAACTTAGTAAACTTCAAGATCAGCCCGAATCCATGGGTATAGCAAGCTAGTTCTGGATAAAGAATACTGTGAACAAAATTCAAGATTACCCAGTCTAAAGTTAATCAGGAAGATTAGTAGACATAATCATATTGGTGTGTTCATAATGTGACAATTGATCAAAGATCCTAACTCAAAACCAATGCTTTGCAAAGATAAAATCTTCCAATACAAAAGCGGTCAATAATGAAGTCTTTAAAAAATCCTACGTGAACAAGAGATTAAGTTCGAACTTGAAGAAGTTTTGTTTCTATTTTCTGAGTTTTTCAGCAGTTGTTAGTGTTAAAAATTTAGTTGAAGTATTTCTTGGTCCTATACTTGGACATGAAGCCTCATTTCGTCCCTATACATACAAAGATAAATGATCCAAGCAGAAAAGGTTTCACTTTCCCTCATACTACCCGCTTTGTCCCTATACGAGCTAAAATACCAATCATCCCAAAATTTTTATGCAGAGGACCAAACTAGAGACTTTAGCAACGACAGAGATCATTTAACAATTTTTTGCATATGGACCAAATCGAGAATTCTATAATAGTGGATACTGTGACAAACATTACTTTTAAAATAGAAGTCAGAACGAAAAATACTAAAGTAACCCACTAAAGCAGTAATATATATGGAAGGTTCACAACGAATGTCTAGAGACATTGATTAGGTATGCTTTGGAAAAACTTATTGAAGTTTTTGACTTATCTCAATACATAAGTTCTTATGCAGCCTAGCTTGAGCAGCAATATAAAATAACCTATGTCATCTCATAAAGGAGTTCGACTTATTTTCATAAGTCACCGGGAGACCCATGGAATTATCATAAGAGCTTGCACTAAAACACCATCTCCTGTTTTTACTATTCAAACTTTGCTCTTTCCTTCTTTTTATTTCAGCCCTGATAAACTCTTACGCGAAAAGCGTCTCTTATGATAAAGCTCACCGTTGTTTACCCAAACGACCTTGGATGGGTAATGGGGAAAATAAGTTTTCACCCGAAAACTGAAAATAACACTCATCAAAATATTCAACGAATTTATTAAAACTTCCTATATGAAATTAAAAACCAATTATTAAAAACCTCTTATTCTAAAGTTCTTTTCAACTTTTAATTCTGTATTTGTTTTATACAATTAATTGAATTGAATTGACGAATCCAACGGCTGAGATGGATCACGACCCTTGATATCTGATAATTAATAATTGGATCTTGTAATGCCCACCAAGCACAATACCGTAACCATTGCATTTAAAAGCATTCAGCGCATAGAAGGCGGCGCACACATTCTCAAGTTCTAGTCACAATGATTCACAGTCAGCATCATCATCACATAATGTATTCGTATTGCCTTATATAGCTACCGTATTTCCTTATTTCTGTATTCACACTAGGCCAATCCTTTTTCACCCTCCATCAATTCAACCTGAAAGGAATCCTTGCCAGCTTTTCTATACTTTTTCAGCATCTTTTCTCTCTGAGATTCACCTTATGGTTTGGCACCCAGACTAACCTGATGAAACTCATTTCCATTTAATCACAACTTGCTTCTCTTTTACCAAGGAAATTATGAACCGTTATGGATCGTTTTTTAGTCTATAATGAACATTGAGCATTACTATCATAGTGTCACTTTTTTCACAGAATATTTTTTTTCATTGAAACAGTAATGGGTATTTTCCACTGACCGGCCACACGACTTTTCACAAGATGATAGCCATCTGGAGGCTGCCCTTTATATCGAGTCTATTTACTATAAGCGCATCCTTTTTATATGAAACTAACTGGGAACCTTTATCAAGTAAAAGGTTATCGCATCGCTTTTGCTTCCCCAACATATACTACTAATACATATTGCATCGTACTTGTAACTTAAGACACGGTTTATCTTGTCAATGTTACCGCATTACGATTTTTGGTGATATTATAGTGCGGTTTTCTCGCCCGACTGAATCGATTGCATGAGTTTGAAAAAGAAAACGCTTTATTTTGCAAACAAGACAAGGAAAGGGAAATGATGGAAGATGGAGTGGTGAAGAAGGGAAGTAAGAGAAAAGTAAACTAAGAGGAGGTTATCAAGGAAGACAATATCTCGAGTACTTTTACATGCCTATAACACAAGTGCTAGTTAGCTAACGTGTGGGGTTTGACACTTCAAGAAAAGGCGTGGAGTTGGGAACTGCGCATGTGGCCACATAGAAAGCTGATGAGCGGCAACTCTGATAAATAGTGTGCAGGTGCGTGCTCCTCCTTGATTCGAGCAATTGCTAATGTGCACATTTTATAAGCAGTAATGGAATCATTACAACCTAATGTTAATAAGATTATTTATATTTGATTTTCATAAGCCGCGCGATAAATGAGGCTAAGGGGCACCTATGGCCCTATGCAGAATCAAAACAATGAGTGAGGCAAGAGAGTGGAAGTAAAGTTAAAGAATGCCATTGAGAGTTATTAGAAAAGGAAAGAAACTCGGCTGAAGAAATGCTGATATGGATCTCAAGATAATCAAAAGGCTTAGACAATCTTTGTTTAAGGCCAGTTACAAGAAGAGGAAGCTCATGGGTCTGATGGAAATCCACACTAAAGGACACACAATATCTCAGTTCCTCAAATCTCTATTGCACTTTTTTGAACATAATGGTCTGCCTAATCATTGGAAATGGGACTTGTGATGGTGTCTTTTCTTTCTTTCTTTTTTGTTTTTTAGGGATTGTATCCCAAAAGTTTCGTTGTCTGTGCCATAAGTGAACATATTTAGTTAGGAAAGCAGACTCCCTATGGCGAGTGGAAGTGAAATAGTTTCCCCCAACACTCTTCATCTGCATTCATGTCCAACTTAATTTTATTTATTACCGTACATCAATATTTACTCGGGACAGTACTGTCCAATTCCACTATAAATTATCAAGAAATTGAAATAAAAACGAAGCAAAATTGAAGCTTGACTTATAGAAAATTCATGCATTTCTTGCTTTTGTAAAATAAAGTAATACCAAACTTTTAAAAGGAGAGATTAAAGTCACTTAGTCTGTATCTATTGAAAATATTAATAACTTGTTGTCAATACAACGGTAGAACACATTTGGATATGCTAACTAAAAATGTGAGCAAAAAAACTTCTTAAACTAAAATGAAATGAGATTTATAAGTTGCAATATTTCTCTCTAAATCATATTAATTTACTTCAAATTAAAGGCCCATATTTTTAGGTAAATTTTTTTGCTCAGGATAAACAAGAATGATAAAAGAGATACATTTAGTCCCTTTAATTTGTCTTCTGTTATGTCACATTCACCAACCCTTTCTTAGGTAATGTTTGGTCGTGAGGGATCTAAAGCGATGGAGTGGGGTTTTTTTAAATCTATTATATTTGGTTCATTCTGGATTAGGGAGACAGCTAAAATCCCTTCTCTAAGTGAGTTTTTACTCCTCTCCAATATTGGGGGATTTGGAGGAAAGTATGATTTTAAATGCATTTTGTTGTTAAGGCATTGACCAAAATATCCTCGTTTGTCTATTTTAAATAAATAATACATGCAGCTAAAAAGTAAAGTTGTTTTAAAATCCCCCTATCTCCTCGAACCAAACATGAAAGTGTTATTTCTCCTCCCTCTCCTCCTCTCAACCAAACACTTACAGCCCAAACCCTCCTTTTCCTCCATTAAAATCCTCCTCCTCCGCTGAAACCAAACACCCCCACCCCCTCACCGATGTTGGGTGGTCTTAGATCGACACTAATTATCGCATGTCCAGTTGTGTCCTTGTCTTTTCCATGTGATGAAGTTCATTTGCAATGTATGCATTGACTTAATAAAGTCCCAAACTATATATTATTGAAAGTAGCCCTATTTAGTCCCTACAATTTTTACATTGGACAATTAGTTCTTTACATGTTACAAGTAACATACTACACGCACTAGATGCATCGAAACCATATGCACTAACACAAGTTATAATAAACGGAAGCTTAACAAAAATGCAGCACACTAACAATACATATTATTACTTCCAAATATGTGTTCAGGATCGAGACAAATTCCGCGGACTAATATGTTCTTCTCGAGGACTATTCGGTAACTTTTCTTTATACGGAAAACGGTACGCTTCAAGGGACTTGAACTAATTTTAGTCTAAATAATCATAACTAATGCTTGCTTACTTACAAAAGTTAACCGCTGCTAGTGGACAATAATCAATTTTTTTATTCGGATTTTGCTTCTGATTGGGATGATTATTAATATTTTAATTTTAATCTTTTTCTTCATCTTTTCCTACCCTCACAATGCATTTGACGGTTCACACCGTAAGCAGAATCGACGTATGAGTTCACCGAGAGGCAGCTTGAGCAGATCGACTTTGGGCGAAAGGCGGCGCGGTCTCCCCACCTTCTCAACCTGGATTAAGGTTTTACTTTTCTCTTTTTTCACTCTAAGATTCAATCTTTTTTTCTTATCAGAAATAATCTTGCCCGCATCTTTCTCCTCTTTTTCGTTCTTCTTCCCATCGTTCATTCTTCTAACAAGGTCTTTTTGCCTTCCAACTCATTCATTCACTTTTTTTTTTTTTTCTCTCATCATTCTAATCTGTGTGGTTAATATTTCAGTTTGCTTAATTATGAGTTGTAGATTCAAAATATGAATTGAAATCATCCCTCTATTCTTCTATTTCTCTCGTGTCTTTCGGCTTCCTTTCGAAAGGAAGAAAGTTGACGGTGACAAAGTGGGGGGGAAGTGGCTCAATGATTTCTGGGGTTACTTCATTTACCTTTAATATACTTAATTTGTTTTGAGTCAGGCTTTTTTTCGTTTTTAATTTGAGGAACAAGGGTTGGTGGCCTTTCAGTGCTTTTTAATTTCCACTAACATGTCGATAGTCATGACTTGAAAAGTTAAAGGGATATTCATAACTTTTTTGTTAACATGTACACATTCCTGTCTATTTCTACCATAAAAACTTTTATTCTTATAATGTTAATGTTTCTTTTAACATGCTATTATGGATCCATGTTGACTATGCCTAATTTTGTTTGTCGCCTCTTTAGATCCACTTTGCAAGGTGACATTGGAGACATGAGAATCCCCAGATATGATTTTTGAGTTCATTGGGGGAACCTCAATCAGCAAGAAAGACGCAGCAGATAGTGTCACAGGATACATTTGGTACTGAAAGGGATATTTCTACTTTCTTTGGTGAGTGCTTGTTTATTCAAGTTTGCTATTTGCTATCTTTGTTTTGATTTTTAATGAGCTGGCTGGCTCTCAAAACTTAGCATTGATCACACTACAGAAAGTCTCCAAAGATTAAAAGTTTTTTGGCACCCTCTCCACGCACTGGACAAAATGTAACATTGGGCTATATCCTATGGTTCCCCTTGGCCCATCTTCTGCGCGGAGTGCATTTTCAGTTAGGCCACACGCAAACTGCACTCAGCCTTCTTTCTCCCGCAACTTCTAGTGGAATTCATCATCACTCTTCTGCAAATGAATTATTTGGCCGCATGCAATGCCATAGAAACAGCTCAAAATAAAGGTTGGTTTAATCTTTCGGGATTGAAACCATTCAATTTTGGTATTCAAGGCTTTCTAATAACCCGAGCTTAGTTTCCATGGCGTCTTTTCAAGCAAGGTGGAGAAACTGTATGGAAAGAGCTGGGTGGCTCTTTCATGCCAAGTTACTCATATTTATAAAGGGAACCCCAGGTGGATAAGTTAGCTAATCATGGCTTACACAATCCTAGGATTTATTTTTCATGGACAATTCCTCCCTTTATCAGAGAAGGTCTTGAGTAGAGACAGGCTTGGCTTGCCCAGCATACGTATTTGATGTATTTTCTCTTGCATGGGTTTGGGTAACACGTCCCACCATGTTCTTTTTTTTGTATTCTTCCTCGATTATTTAATAAAG